>JBBMKF010439158.1:0-13596 GCA_037834155.1 Curcuma caesia
AGATATAGAAATCACAATATATAGGACTAAGCTACCATTTGAATAATATTTCAGACCCTATTATACTCCTCCAGCCACGGTTCCTCCTCGCATGCTGCTAACCATTTTTGTACCCTTTCAAGAATATCTTCCCTGCTAAAGGCTTCCTCTTTAACTGCTGCTATTTGCCCCTCTATCTGATTCAAAACTAAGCAAGCATCAATAGCTCCTACAGAAAATCAAAAGTGAAGTTAAAACCAGGTAAGGCTTGACTGATCCCAAATCAAATTTTCAAATTTGAGGAATCGAGGGTTAGATCGATCGCAAGATGAATGGATCGATCGCGCTCACCTGGGCGACGAGCGCCTTCTTATCGCGGCTGAGCGCGTCGTAGCCAGCGCGAAGGGCGGCGTAGTCCCGCTCCAGCTGCTTGGTCTTCGACCGCGCGCGGCAGATCTGAAACCACACCGCCACCTGCCGCGGCTGGAGGCCGATCTCCTGGCCAGACTCAACTTCCGCTCCGACTCCAGATTATTCTCCACCTCGAAGGTCTTCTCCAGCGCCGGCACCTGCTCCACACTCAGCCGACGCTTCTTCTCCCCCAGCCCTACCTCCGCCGCAGTCGCTGTTGTCTCCACCGCCTCGGTGAGAACCCAAAAATAATAGCGAACGGACGAAGGGTTAGGTTTTATTTAGGATTTTAATGAATTTAAATAATATAAATTTATAATAATTTAATAAATTCCTTTTAAAATTTTATATTTTATAAATGGATTATTTTTTATTTAAAAATATTTTAAATAGATTTATAGATAAATATAATTTTATATTTACTAATCCGTATTTAGTCTTATTTATAAAAATTTATTTATAAACTTTGATTCTAAATTATTTTAAATTTTATTTTAAAATTTTAATATATATATTATTATTTTTAAATAATATATATATTATTTTTAAATCTAAAAATAAATTTTATTTTGATACTTTAATATTTAAAATAATTTATTTTGATAAATGTCATTAAAAAGTATTTATAATAATAATGAAATTTATAGTGACGGTAAATTATAAATATAGGTATATGTTACTTATACCCATAGTAAAAAAAATTTATAGTGACAGTAAAATATAAGTGTAGATATAGATATCCAATAGCCACATTTTTGATATCCGTCCCTATAACTTATAGTGACAATGTCATATATCTGTGGCTATATGTTACATTTACCTACAGTTTGTATATGCGTAGCTAAAAGTTACCGTGGGTATATGGCAATTTTCTTGTAGTGTACCCATGAGGTGGGGCCGCCAAATGAGATGGAACATACGGAAATGTGGGGAGCTTTTAATTTATTTTTTTAATTAAATGGATGCAAGTGGAGTCGCACATGCACCATAGAAATGGAACCAGTAAAATTAGAATTGTTGTCAATTATATTGCAATTAATTTTAGATTATAGAACTTGATTAAGAATTAAGACTTTAACTCCAATGTTTATCCGGTGGATAAAGAGCATTGAGATGTAGTGTTGACAGTAGCTAGAATAAGATGAAGTATATAGGTGAGCTATAAAGGATGACACATTGAACAAGTCGAAGGCTCGTTGCATTCGAGAGATGGGTAACATAACGTGATACAACCTGAATGACAAGATGCAAAAACATAACTCTTATGTGAGCTAGAGTTGAGAGACTTGTATTAGTAGGAGAGAGAATATATTTAAATTTAGGTGAAGACTCGATCAATAGAATAATTATAGTTGGAGTTTCAATCGACTAATGGCTTAGTCGACTAAGGAATTAATTTACGATTAGTGGCTCACTTTCAAAATATTTATGTTTAGTAGCAAGTTGACTAGGTCAGTCGACTGATTGAGTTCAATCAGTTGATAAAAGATTTTAATCAATTAATAACTCAATGAGAAATCTAAAAGGAACCATTGATTTAACACATTGAAACTACAATAGTTAGATAACCTAGGGTTTTATAAGAGAACAACTAATGATGAAAGTCATTCAACTTAGGTAATTGTTGATAGATTACAAGTGAAAGCGATTAAGAAAACAGTCAACTAATGATGGATCTAGTCGATCGATTAGCCTTAGAACAACAAAATAGTAAATGAAGCTAAAGAAAATTAAAAGCTATAAAAGGAGGACTAAAATAAGCATTTAAAGGCTAACAAACTATTGATTGTCTAAATCTTTTAAGTCTTTCTTTTATGCTAATTACCGTTCTCTTCTTGCTTTCTTTTATTATAAATCTTTGCAAGAGAAGAATCTTGCAGGAGATTTCTCCATCTTTGAAAGATATTTAAGGAGAAAACTACTAAGCTTTCTCAAGTGATTCACTAAAAACTCATAGGTTATAATGTAGGAATAAGGATTTTGAACGATTGCATGTTGTTCATCTGCAGCTGTGGTTTTAAGCTCTGTCCATGCTCCTTGCTAACCAACAGTAACAAACAGAGGAGAATGAAAGTGGACAGCTAGTGAGCCATTTGACATGCCCAAACAAAGACAAACTGATGAGCAAGATGTTCATAAAAGCACATTTGTACAAGAAACTGCAGCTCAGGAGGGACAGAGCAGGGAGGAGGGCAGGAGGAGGGAGAGAAAGGGATGAATACACTTCACATAGACTCGATCACAGTGACGTTCAAAGATCCACAGGACGAAGTGGAGGACGATGGAAGCGAGTAGTACATTGAGCCTTCCATGGCCAAGGAAAGGTCTTACAAGGTCAAGAACAATGGAGCCATTGATGAACACGAACAAACACGAAAAGCTCAGCTAGGATAGCACCGACTGAAGATCCTTTGCCAGTGGCTCCAGCTTCTTGTCATGGTGCTGACAGATGCCGCCTGAAACAAGAAGAAATTATCATGAGGACAAAATGGCTAAAGAACAGATTGAGCTCTACCTTTCCATCCCGAATTACAAAGGCCAAGAACAAACGAAGCAAAAATAAACCACATAATGAAAGCAGATAGGGGAAGAACAAAGGAAAACAAAGACTTTAAACAGATGGAAATGAGATGTGAGCTACAAACCTCAGCTAAGCGATGGAGCATTAATTTGGTGGTTTGAACAAGTCACATGGAAGAGTTTGGCATGAATGCCAGAGCTAGAGATAGGTAGTTTAGTCTGCCCAGGTTGCCGTGGTATGGCAGAGCTACGCAAAACAAATAGTATAGCCCAATAGAGCCAAAGCCCATTTAGTCGGCCCAAATAGTAGCCCAATAGAGCAAATCTATATAAAAGAAATAGCCGACTAGTCTCTTGAGTTAACAGTCCATGGCTACGGCAAGCCTCTCCGAAGCCACCACCCTCATCAAGCGCCTCTGCCGTCAACGCTCCTTCAAATTGGCCCGCCGTGTGTTCGACGATATGCCTGAACGGGACGTCGTCGCATGGACCTCCATGATCTCCGGCTACGCTTCCAACGGACTCCCTCACGAGGCTTTCTCCACCTTCTGCCGCATGATATCTTCCGGCGTTCGCGCCAACCGCTACACGATATCCAGCGTGCTGACGGCGTGCCGGGGGCTCCAGTCACCGTCTTCCGGTGCGACCGTGCATGGGATCGCCGTGCGACGCGGCATCAGCGCCGGGCCGTACGTGGAGAACGCGCTCCTTGACCTGTACGCGTCTTGTGGCCGCATCGCCGATGCCGAGTTGGTGTTCGAAGAAATGACCGACCGGACGGTCGTCTCTTGGACTAGCATGATCACTTGCTACGCCCGCTCAGGCAATGCGCGCAACGGAATCCTTTTGTTTAAACAAATGATTCATGTCTGTCAATCTCTCTTTTCGCGTAAGGAGTTAGACTAACTGAGACGTTGACGTGGTCTAATGCCTGTTGCTTCTTGTCTTAATTCAGGAAATCCCCGAGTCGAATGCGTTTCCTTTCTCGATCACAATCCACGCGAGTAGTTCAATTGGTTGTATAAAACTTGGTCGTCAACTCCACGCATTAGTAGTGAAAGCAGGGCATGATTCAAGTCTTCCGGTTGCTAATTCCTTGCTTGACATGTATTCTAGGTGTTTGATCATATCAGAAGCATGTCAGTTCTTTCATGAAATGCCCCAGAAGGACATAATTAGTTGGAACGCAATGATTGCAAACCTTGAGCGATCAAACTCCCATGAAGCTTTACTGCTATTTCTTGAGATGGGATCACAAGATCTGCAGCCGAATGACTTTACGTTTTGTAGTGTTATGGCAGCTTGTGCTAACCTGGCAATTCTGAGCACTGGGCAACAGGTTCATGCATGCATAATTCAAAGAGGCTACCCAGAGAACCTGCAAGTAGCTAATGCGGTAATAGATATGTATGCGAAATGTGGAATTGTGGCTGATTCTAGGAAGGTTTTCGACGAACTGACTACCAAGGATTTGGTAACATGGACATCATTGTTGATTGGATATGGGATGAATAGTTGTGGAAATGAGGCTATCAAACTCTTCGATGAGATGACTAGTTCAGACTTTCAACCTGATTATGTTTGGTTCTTGGGGATCATTACTGCATGCAGTCATGCTGGGTTAGTAGATCATGGCTTGAGGTATTTCAATTTGATGAGTTCTGAGTATAATGTTCCACCTACAAAGGAAGTCTATGGTTGTGTTGTAGATCTACTAGGTCGAGCTGGAAGAGTAACAGAAGCCCACGAGCTGATAAAATCAATGCCTTTTGAACCTGATGAAAAAATTTGGGGAGCACTTCTTGGGGCATGCAAAATGCATAAGAATGCCGAATTAGGAAGATTAGCTGCTCAGAAGATCTTGGAGATGAATCCAAATGACACAAAGACTTACATCTTATTATCCAGTATACATGCAGCTGGCAATGCATGGGAAGATTTTGCAGAGGCCAGGAGATCCTTGAGAGAGAAAGGATACAAGAAAGAGGTAGGAATTAGTTCGATTGAGGTCGGGAATGAAATATTTAGCTTTGTTGCATGTGATAGAAGCAATCCCTATGTTATTTTTGTCTTTGGGGTACTAGAAGAACTGGCTCAGCATATGAACCAAGATAAATTTGAATTAGATTTGATGATCCATGATCTCACAGACATAAGATGATTCATTAGGTTCTGATCACCCTCTTGCGAAGTTTCATGAATCAAGGTATATAGAGAAGTTCAGAATGAAGGTAGTGTTGATATTCTTCAACATCATAGTTCTCAAATATTTATAGAAATGGAAGATCATGTACTTGTATTGGGTTCATTATTTCTTTCAACACCAGTTCAGAATCTTATTCACTAGAAAAATAAATAATGGAATACCAGTCTTGGTTTCTCAAGGGTTATGCTTTTGCAAATGGCTTGAGCTATTGTCAAACTCTAAAATTTTTCCAGGAGATTGATCAAACTTTTCTCTGTTTCAATACCCTGTAAGTCAATTGGTTACAGAGCTATGACCAGTTATCTTTCTAAGATCTGTGTCTTTCATCATTTGTTTACCTTGACAACATTCCAGCATTTTGCAGTGGCATATGCATGGGAGTAGTAGCTATCCACATGAATCCCAAGGAGCAATTCTGACAATTTTTGGTGCTACAAGCAAAATCAGATGCCTACAGCCATGCGTCATTAATCCATCAAACTATACATCCAGTAACAATATTTCAGAATTCATGTGGGGTTGCTTTTTCAATCATTTAATCTTTTCAGCTCACAGGTAGAGGTCCTCAAAATGTCAATAATGCTTTATATTTGGTGAAATACCATAAATCTTCAAAATTAGTTCATACCATCTGTTGTGGCAAATGCATCAGGCTATGCAAATGACAGAATAAAAGGTCAATAAAGAGGTTTAATGGGCTTCTCAAGGTTGAAAGGATCTTGAACCATCCCATCGGTGCTAAAACAATGTAGAACAAAATCTTGATGTGCCCATGAGCTTGTTGAATGGGCTCAGATTTGTGCATGACTCAAGTTAGAGGAAGGAATGGTTTAGGGTTGAAGACGACATTGCTGGAATTGAAACTAATGAATGTTTTATGGGTTCCATAAAGTATTATGATACTTTGATCAAAGTGTTTGATGTTGGCCTGACAATGAGGCTGGAACCGGTTCTTCTACTTGGCTAATGTTCATATCTTGAACCTATCTCACTAAGAATGACATGAATGGCTTTTATTATGCAGTATGTCTCTATCTCTCATAATTTTATGGATAAGGTAGCCAAGCAATTTGTACCTCAGCCTCTGATACGTTCATGGATAAGATAGCCAAGTGATTTGCATAATAGCTGTTCCATAACAGTTACTTTCAAAGAGACAAGGATGCAATCTTGTGTGGGGTTGACCTACCCTTCATCTTTTCAATGTAATTTCATCCTCTGTTGCAGGCCTCACTGCTTGCCACAGAAGACATTTTGCAGCCTCGATAAGTCGAGCAAGAAAAGGTTTAAAGGTTCTTGGCCCTTTGTTTCCCTTTCACTCTTTGGGGCCGGCTCTGTATTGGGTACCCTTCTTGATGGACTTCACTCCAGGGTAAATCTCCAGGTGTACCATAATGGAGCAATTGATGTTGGCCCTGTGCATACCAACATATGGGTACATTTCTTCCACCGGGTGAATCTTATTCGGATGAATTTTTCGGTGCACTTAAACATGTTTGATGGAATGTTTCTGTGAGTAGGTACCTCCCATGCTTGGTTTATTCTACTTCTGTGTTGGGTCACTTCAACTAGTTTTGGATGAAAAAATACCCTCAAGATCGAAAGATCAAGCAGGGAGTTTGGAGAAGACTGCAATTTCACTGATGTATACCATCTGAATATACTATGCAGCTAATCTTAACATCTGCACACAAGCTCATTCAAGTTTCTCCTTTTGGGTTATCAGAACTCTTGCAGCTTTCATTGAATTGAGTGCTGAAATGTTCAAAGTTGGAGTTCCAGACAATGTCGAAGCCGACGTTTTGTTCGTGTTGGCAGAGTTGATATGGTTCTTACTGGATCGCACCTGGCTTGGATTTGCCTTGGCATGCTTTGTAGGCGCTGCATGCCCCTTGGCTGAGATTCCACTGATCAAGTAAGCACATTGATCGACCAAAGTTTTGTATTTCACCTTTTTCAGTTTAAAACTTACTGATCTTTGGAAGTCCTTCAAATTCCAGAGTGTTTCACTTGTGGGATTATCCCAACTCTGATATTCAAATCTTTGATGAGGTGAGAACTGAGAACCCCTCAAAATTAAGTTGTTATTGCGATAGTGATGACTACAAACTAATTGTATTCTCCATTTTCAGGGATTAATTAGCTGGACGACGACCTGCTATTTTGTTTACACACCGTTCTTGATAAACTTAGCACGGTGGCTCAAATCTGTAAGAGCTGATGGTGGCGACAGTGATCCAGTGGTTCCATAAATTCCATAAATTTTCAATGTTTCTTTTGTCAGATACTGCATGATGATGAAACTACATTTACTTTTCTAGATCATACCTATTTGGATTGGTTTATATGTTGGGGAAAATCTTAAGATTTCCCAATTGTCGTTTGGAAATTGTTAAATATTTATGGGCAATTTACTTTGAAAGTGTCAATGGGTTAGACATGGAGTGGCTGCTCAAAGTGAATTGTGCTTAGGTCTATGGACCAATTTATTTTGCTAAAAAATAATTTGAAAATAAAAAGGAGATTTTTTTTTAAAATGGAACTTTTTAGGTTATTTTATTTTATTTTTAGTAAATGAATAATTAAGGTGAGCAAAAATATTATTGTTTTTGTTTCGCAAGTAGCTCCCCTTTGTAATTTTTTTTAATATAGAGTGAGGTTGGAGATATTTATAAAATTTTAAAAATAATTTTAAAGAATTTTGTAGGAGAAATTTAATATTTTTAAGCCTATTTTATTAAAATATCTTCTAAATTTATTTTGTTTAATATTGGAAAGTATTTTAGTCAAAATACTCATTCAATGAGGTGGTCTAAGTAACCTAGATCATGTCGGCCCCCGGGGCATAGTTGAGTTGGTTATGACGGAGTAGACTTGTAGA
Organism: Curcuma caesia; assembly: GCA_037834155.1. Classification (NCBI taxonomy): domain Eukaryota; kingdom Viridiplantae; phylum Streptophyta; class Magnoliopsida; order Zingiberales; family Zingiberaceae; genus Curcuma; species Curcuma caesia. The sequence continues at coordinate 7,998 of JBBMKF010439158.1, forward strand.
AGAGGATTAAGGTTTGAATCTCAGCGAAGCTGAACAATACCCTGCTTCGTCGTGATCAACTGCAGTTTCTTAATTTACTTCCTCACATATAGTCGTAGGACCGACCATGTGGAGTTGTTGAGGTGGCGGATTTCACCTTTTGTAGAATAGATTATGCCCATCATGACACACACCAGTGTTATGCCAAGCACGGCTTATAGGCTAGGAAAACTCATCCAAAATTACGTCTACGAGGAGATCATGTCCAACACAATCTAACCCATCAAACATGGATCATGGCAAGCACAATCCTTTTCCTCGCGTGGTATAAACACTCAACGTTACAACTCGGACAATCACAAAGCTGGCTCGAGCCGAGAGATTGGATTGGGATCAACTCAAACATAACTTGATCTACCCTAGGATGATAAAAGATAAATAGAACCCTTAATATAATCAGACATATATATTAGTTCATAAAAAAACATTTTAATTTTTTGAATTTTAAATTGATAAAGAAAAAAGGTCAAATGGTCTAGTCAAGCACGATCATGCTGAGCTCAGCCGTCACGACACGTGGTGACACCCCTTGTTGGCGGACTGAAACGGAATGTCGGCGGCCCTAAATCTAAAAGCAATCTTTCCAAATTAATATAAGATTTCCACACAATATATTAATTTCCACACAAGGTGACAGAGCTTTTATTTGTTGAGGATTCTATTAATCCCACTTACACACGCAGCGAGTAATACATAGCAAATCCAGAACCAGCACACATATATAGCTTAATTAGATTCATACCGTTTACTATTATTCAGTCTCCGCCGCCACCGATGCGGCCGCCGCCGCCTCCTCCTCCACCGCCTCCACCACGGCCACCGCCACCTCCTCCACCGCCTCCACCACGGCCACCGCCACCTCCTCCTCCGCCGCCGCCTCCTCCACCGCCACCGCCACCTCCACCCCCACCTCCACCGCCGCCGCCGCCACCTCCACCTCCACCTCCACCTCCACCGCCGCCTCTACCTCTGTCTACACTATCGGTACCAACCCCGTCTCCGCCACTGCTGGCAAGCAAGCGCTCAGTGCTCTCGAGGCGACGAGCTTGAGCGACGCTCAGGATGGCCAGCATGGCCATTAGCAGAAGCACCAGGCCATAGACACACTTCACGGTGGGAGTACTACTGCGCCCCATCTCCGCTGAACACACGCAGCGCTGCTTCGACTCCGCCGGAGCGTATGCATATTTATAGATGGCGCGAGAAATTAATGCGGGTAGTTGGGGGAGCTTAGCTTGCTGATCGACGCACACTGCGCGCCATTGTATGAATCACAGGAGCATGGTGGAAGAGTTTGTGGCCCTAATCGCATGGATATTTCTCAGTTAATTAAATGACAGTAATTAATTAGGCGGCACAAAAAGTCACCGCAATTTTCTTTACGTAGCTCTCAACTTGGATATTCTTTTTTTATTCATTCTATATTAACCTCTTGTTCATTCAAAAAAATAAATTAAAAATATTTTTATGACAATCCATGTCCTTAGTTTTAATTTGTTACTAATTAAAATGTAGTTTTATCAAAGCTCCAACTCAAGGTGAACTATAGGATATGGAGCATTGAGTGATTATGGTTGTGATCATGGAGATCATGTGTTCAATTGCTCATGAGTGATCTAGAACCAGGTAGACATGTAGGCATGATGGATTAAATGGTAAGGAGTGAGCTAGCTCGAGGAGCTTGGTGCATTAGATGAATAAGAGACTTGATGAAGGTGGACTTTTGGACATCACCATTGGGTGATTGAAAACCTAAAGGCATTAGAGTGTGAGAGATTATGAGTGTGGTTGTATAATTTTGGCCCCCCGTGTTGGTTACGATGTAGCAGAATTGCTAAAGTGGGCAATGATCGAATCTTGATAAAGCTGAGGCAATATCCTCCTCTGTCATATATGGCCAACTACAACTTCTCGATTTGCCTTCTCATAGATAGTCGTGAGGTCAACCGTGTAAGACCACTGATGTGGTGGATTCCATCTTTGCTGAAGTGGTTGTATAATTTTGAGGATTCTTATTTTTGGGCAGCATCATATATCGTAGAATATGTGTTTAGCTAAATAATGATGCTTTGCTTAGTAACCTAATATGAAACCTTAATTGCTAAGTGAATGAGAGACAACCAGTTGAATCCAATAATTAAAGGATGTTAGTTGATTGGCGAGTTAACTGAATGAATGATGGAGTTTGATGAATAGAATGTTTATGTTAGAGCAACAATTGACTAAATGTGACTTCTAGTGGAGAATGTTAGTCGACTAGTGATATAGTCATTGACTTTCAATGATAACATTTATTTGATCGACCAATTGGTGAATGTTAATTGGAGGCAGACAAATGGAATCGTTAAAGAGTTCATTATATAAGCTCTTGGGGATCTTTCAGCTTTATATGTTTGTATGAAAACATTTATAAAATCTCTTCTAATCAAAATCTAAAAGTGCTCAAAGGTCTTTAAGGTTTTAGGTCAAAGTTGAAGGATTAAATTCAAGCTCTTAGTAATCTTTTATTTTTTAGCTATAATTTTCATTGTATTCAAGATGAGTGATCATTGTAAATAATATTCAGGGTTGGGAGTGTAAGAGGTTTAGTCCATTACCTCTTGTGAAGTGTTGTTCATGGTGGAACTTTTGTGTGTGTTGTGGAGGGGGGAGGGGTTAATGCACCATATGTGATGCCTTATACGACAAGGGCTAAGAATGGGGTCTTTAAACAATATTAAATATTGTGTGATCTGATTGAGATCGAGCAATGGATTGGTGATGGGTGGAGAGCTCAAATAGATCAACGAGACTTGGGGAATGATAGGTTGATAACGAGGAAGAGGTTGACTGTCAAACTAGGATTTGGATGACCTCTGGACTATTGATGTCCTGTGTTCAAAAGAAGAGAGTTAAAAGGGGGTCGAAGTGAACCATAGCAAGACCCCTTCAACATTCAATACAGAATCCCCTTCCTTTCTAGCGTTGGTAGCATTACCTTATTTAGGCGAGGAGAACAGTGAAAATTAATTATACTCTTTTCTCAAAGGGTGCTCCACTTTCATATTCACCAAAAGGCGCACCCCTTTGTAATTGGTGCCACTATAACTGCTACATCAAACTGGCCTTCGTACAGAGATAGGGCTCCCAAGTCTTTGGCTCTTAGGCGCTCTAGCAATCGGGCATTCGAGCTTAAGCTCACAAGTCCTTAGCTTCAGGTTGCTCGAGAATTCGAGCATGGGTTCTCGGGTCCTCAAGCATTTGACACTTGGACATTCTACAAGGGATCTGACTCGCACAAAGTTTCTCCCCCACCGGTGAAGGAATATGAAAAAATACTGAATGAGAGGATTAGATTGGCACCGGAATTTCTGACAGGCTACTCCGACACTCAAGTTAGTATTCATGGAAGAAGAGGAAGAAAAAGAAGCAAATGAAGTTACCGAAGTTGCCCAGAGTTTTTCATACCTGTGGAAGAGCTTATATGTTTATGAAAAAGGAATCTCCACACCAACTTGAGGGAAGACCTCTATCGGGGTCGAGGAGACCAATTCTGCGGGTTGCTGACATAGGGTCCCCACATGAGACGTCTGAAAGACCAAGTCTACAAACCTCGTAACCGCCCTGTGGCTCGACATTATTAATTATTCTTACCTTTTGGCTGTATGCGCAAGCACGAGGGGATCTAGGGAAACAGGCTTGACAACCTCGTAACCTCCCTGACCCCTTGGCAGACATCGCACACTTAGGGGATTTTAGAAATTTTTGTGTGAGACGGGGGCGGTGGCCGAGATGAGGCGTGGAGAGACCGAGTGAGCCGAGAGGCCGCTTAACTAAGAGATTAAGAGAGGATGAACGGTAGAGGAGCTAAGTCATCCGAGAGGCGGGCTGGCAACTGGTTGAGCTATTGAGTGGTCGAATGGTCAAGAGATGAATTGGTTGAGCAGCCGACAGGCCGATAGACTGAGACGGTTGAGATTGAGGTAGCCAAGTGGCCGAGTAATCAAGTGGTCGTATGACTGAGAGACTGAGTAGCCGAGACAACTAAAAGATCGAGTAGCGGAGATGGCCTAGGTCGAGATAGCCGAGTGGCTGAGAGACCTAGTAGCAGAGTGATCGAGTGGCCAAGACGATCGAGGTCGAGATAGTTGAGTGGCTGAGAGACCTAATGGTAGAGTGACCGAATGGCCGAGACGACCAAGGTCAAGGTAGCCGAGACTGAGTGAGATGGAGTGGCTGAGAGACATAGTGACAAAGTGACCAAGTGGCCAGGATAGCCGAGGTCGAGGTAGCCGAGACCGAGTGAGATGGAGTGGCCCAGAGACCAAGTGGTCAAGTGACCAAGTGGCCGTATAGCTGAGAGACTACGTGGTTGAGACGACCGAGAGACCGAGTAGCCAAGACAGCCTAGGTAGGGATAGCGAAGTGGCTGAGAGACCTAGTGGCAGAGTGATCGAGTGGCAGAGATAGTTGAGATTGGGATGAACGAGTGGCTGAGAGACCTAGTGGCAAAGTGACCGAGTGGCCAAGATGGCCGAGGTCGAGGTAGTCGAGACTGAGTGAGATGGAGTGGCCGAGAAACCTAGTGGCCAAGTGACTGAGTGGTCATATGACCGAGAGGCTGAGTGACCGAGATGATCGAGGTCGAGATAGAGACCCAAATCTACTTAATGTTGATTACTGACTTTCTGACTTGACACATTAGCTCGACTCTTGATCATCTCTACCACATAAGGCTAATCAGAATCCGCCACATCAACGACTATTTTGCTTGACCAATCGATTACACCAATTGGTAGCTCCCAGTTGAATTAGTCAATCGATTCTAAACCCTTATGCTTGTAGGCCAGGTCTAGCAATCAATTACACCAATTGATTACTTGACACCAAACGATTTCCCCAATCGATTGGTCACCAGCAAATTCAGAATTCCAAGTTTAGGATTTTCCAATCAATTGGTGAACCTCATCAATCGATTGCTAACTCTAATTCACGTCTTGTCTGGTATCTAGTTGCCTAAACCTATCAGGATTTTCTATGCCCAACATCCAATCATTCGTGACTTGTTGGGACTTCATATTGTCCAGCATCCGATCAATCTTGATCTTACAGAACTTCTGATTGCTCAGAATCCAGTCAACCTTAACCTACTATGATTTTTTGTTGTTCAGCATCCGGTCAATCTTGACCTACTAAGACTTCCATCATCACCAAGTGTCTGATCCTCTATGATCCACTTGAACTTTTCATCTAATATCAAGTGTCCAGTTTACCTTGACTCACTTGGACTTTCCTCTTGCTAACTTCCTGTCGGACTTTCTATCACCAAGTATTCGATCAATCTTGACCCACTTAGATTTTCCTTTTACTAACTTCCTGTTGGACTTCCGATTACCAAATGTTCGATCAACTTGGACCCACTTGGACTTAATTTCTTCTTGTTAATTTTTTGTTGGACTTTCAATTAAGTGTCTAGTCAACTTGACACACTTGGACTTTCCTCTACTATCAAGTATCCAGCTAATCTTGGCTTATTTAACATTAAATTAACATATTGATCAAATATTAAAATCTAACTTGA
>JBBMKF010439268.1:0-13596 GCA_037834155.1 Curcuma caesia
TAAAGTCACCTGTCCAATTTCACATCAATTTTTCATAAATTAAATTCGAAAAGTGCTAATAAAATTAGACACTGATAATCAATCAAAATTTGATTATTATTCACTCCAATAAATTTATCTTATACTAATCAATTCAGTCCAAAAGACACAGTCCCCAAGACACTTGAATATTTAATTATCTTCTGCAAAAGATGAAATCCGCCATCTTAGCGGACCCACACGGTTGGTCTCACGACCATCTGTGAGGAGGTAAATCAAGAAACTGTAGTTGGTCACGATGCAGGAGGGTATTACCTGGCTTCGTTAAGATTCGAACTCTTGTCCTCTTCTATAAGTCTACTGTATCATAATCAACTCAACTATATCCCGGAAGCCACTTGAATATTCAATCATGATTGATGATATAATCGCTCTATCAATCAATTTGTCATAGATAATTATACTTCGCGTTACATTCACAACACAGTCGCCCCACTAATAAGCTTAGGCCTATGTGCTATGTTCCATGCTTTTCCGATCAAATATAATATAAATGTGCTCCAGTCAAGAATTGACCGTGATATTTTGAAAACTCATCAAATATCTTTACCCTTTACCATGCCGAAGAGAGGGGGATTGAATCTCGGTCAAAAATGTTTACCTCCCAAATTATTACACGTCATGAAGTTACTCTTTTGTACCCTTCCACTGTGTGATAATGAATGATATGCTCCTCATAATTGAAATTTCTTAAATATTCTTTAATCTTTACTAGTACGATAATACTTTAAAAATAACGTTAAGATATTTTTCCTACTAATTTACTATCTAAATTTAAAAAATTTATTAATAAAATAAAAAAATCTTAAGATATTTTTACATCAATAAAATTTAGAAACTTTTTTATAGTATGAAATAATAATAAAAACAATTTGAGCATTTTGTCACGGAGTTGCATGACATTTACGTGTATATCTCTTATCTTATCTGGATACTCTCCTTTCGAGATAGGAATAATTTCAGATAATATACGCGTTTTATAATGTTGACTCTTCCATAAAAGATTCAGGGCGTTTAAAAATATTATGGATGATCAGAATAGAAACAATATAATTTTTATTTTTATTTATTTTTTAATTTATAGTTAAGTCATTTAAATTTTTTTATGATTTAAGAATTAAGTTATAATATTAAATGTAAATAAATTTTAATTATTTACAATGTACTCCATGTGTCATGCACGAATTGTGCAATTTAATCTTTTATTATTTTTATCAAATTAAAATTTTAAAAATATTTTAATCTTTTACACTATTAGAATCTTGAGTATATTTAAATACTTATTTAATTATTTTAGAATTTTTAATTTTAAATTAATATTATTTGTAGCAAAGTTATTTTCTTCTCCAAAATTATCTTAATTATATATATATATATATTCTTCAATAGAATCAATATATTATAGAAAATTATTTTCGATATTCATGTATGAATCAATAGATTTAATAGCTTTCTGCTGCATCATACTGAAAATATAGCAATGTGTCAGCAACGTTTCTAATGATGATATGATCAACAATTCGAAGGTGCTATGAACAAAATGATACCGAAATAAAAAAATAATTTATTTTATTTTATTATTTTTGTTAAGTTAAGATTTTGAAAGTATTGTATCTTTACCATGTTAGAATTTTGAACCTATTTAAACAATACTTAGCTGTTTTAATATTTCTAATTTTTAATCAATAATATTTGCGTCTATTTCTTTTCTTCTCAAATGCAGTTATGTAATTGTCTATCTTTTAGTATTCTGCCGAATTAATTAGTAGTAGAAGATTACTTTCGTTAGATTCAATAGTTATCTGTCATATTTTTTAAGTTTTATTATTATTATTAAAATGCCTATATTTTGTATTTTAATATTAAAACACCCCTCGTAAGATTAAAATATCGATTCTACCCTTTTAAAGTGTTAAATTAGAAAACATTTTAGTGTAAAAAGAAAATATCAGGGGACATGTTTATATTTATGACAATTTGATGGGCATTTGGAAAATATGTTAAAACCTTGGGCCCTTTATTTCTCGCGACCGGCTCGTATAGATTCACTTCGCCCGTTGCCCGTTCAATAACGGGTAGCGGCCATGTCTGCTCTGGTCTCCAAACCCCTCTCCTTCCTTCTACCTCGCTGCCGCCGCCGGCGGCCTCTCCTCCTCTGCTTCTCCCTGCGCTTCACGGGCATCCTCTCCGATCGCCAGCACCGGAATATTCTCCCTTCCGATGTCGATCTCCTCCGGCCTCGTCAACAAGGCGAGCAACAGATTTCGCAATCTCTCCCTAATCCTTACGACCTCGTGAAGGAAGATCCGATCCAGGTGTGCTCCGACCTATGGGTTCGCTGCTTCGCCCGCTCACCCGATGCCCCTCCTCTTCCCAATCTCACTGGCTTCCTTAAGAAGTTCGACCTCTGGATCCTCGCCTACCAGCGGGCCTGCGCCCACCACACTGGCTCCTTCCCCGCCCGGATCGCCATCCACCTCGCCCACCTCCGCTCCCTCCTCTCCCTCCAGATGTCCGTCCTCGCCTCCCCTCGCCGCACCCACCTCTGGGGCGCCGTTACTCATCTCCTCATCCGCTCCCCCGCCGACCCACCCTCCACCCGCCCCATCTCCCGCCGCAAGTTCCGCGCCGCCCTCCACAATGCCCCACCCCCCTTTCAGGACCGTGTCGTCCAGGAACTCCTCCTCCTCCTCCTCGAGCCCGTCTTCGAGCCCCGCTTCTCTTCCAAGTCCCACGCTTTCCGCCCCGGACGCAGCCCCCACACCGTCCTCCGCACCCTCCGCTCCCAATTTGCTGGCTATCTCTGGTTCCTCAAGGCTAACCTCTCCCACGTTGTCGACGGATTTGACTCAGACATTATCCTGCCCTGCGTCCAGCGGGGCACCTCTGATAGGAAAGTGCTCAGCTTGATCAAATCCGCGCTGAGAGTGCCTGTCAGATCTGGGGCAGCTCCGCCAGGTGAAGAGAAGGTGGATCAGCTTGCCAAAAAGAGGTTGAAGAGGAAGATGCTAAGAGCGAGCAGGAAGAAAAAAGTTTTGAATGACAATGAGCCAAAACCAGACCCTTATTGGTTGCGGACATTCTTTGGCTTTGTACCAACAGAAGCTGCTTCTGTCCCTAACTACGGCCACTGTGGGATATTGAGCCCTCTGCTTGCCAATATCTGCCTCAACGAATTGGATTGGTGGATGGAAGAGAGGATAGATAACTATTTCCGCCCATCCAAGCTTGATTCCATTTGGAAGGAGTCGGTTGATGATGGTTGTCACAACCCTGCATGGCCTGAATTTGTTCCATTGGGTGGGAAAGAAAAAACCAGGAAGATGGATTACATTCGTTATGGGTCTCATATATTGATTGGAATTCGTGGTCCGAGAGAGGATGCAGTAGCATTGAAGAAGGATCTGATTGAATTCTGTGAGGGCAAGTATGGTTTTAGGTTAGAGAATTCTATGATTGAAATTGAGCATATCACTAGGGGAATCGAGTTCTTAGATCATTTCATTTGCCGGAGAGTGATACATCCTACATTGCGTTACACAGCTACAGGGGGGAACATTGTAAGCCAAAAAGGTGTTGGCACTCTGCTTTCAATCACTGCAAGCTTGCATCAGTGTATCAGCAAGTTCAGGCGGCTTGAGCTCGTGAAAGGGGATAAGGACCCAGAGCCATTGCCCTGCACGCCAATGCTTTATTCAGGCCAAGCACACACCAACTCTCAGATGAACAAATTCCTTGAGACAATGGCAGATTGGTACAAATATGCAGACAACCGCAAGAAAGTAGTTGGGTTTTGTGCCTATGTCATTAGGAGTTCCTTGGCTAAACTCTATGCTGCAAGATATAGACTGAAGTCTCGTGCCAAGGTATATAGGATTGCTTCACGTGATCTAAGTCATCCATTAAGAGAGAGCACAAGGAATGATGCACCTGAGTACTCCGATCTTTTGCGGATGGGCCTCGTTGATGCCATTGAGGGTGTACAGTTCTCTCATATGTCACTTATTCCATCATGCGATTACACGCCATTCCCAAGGAATTGGGTTCCTGAACATGAGCTGGTACTGCGTGAATATATTAAGCTGCAAGATCCGAAGTTTTTTTGCGAATTACACAAGTCAGTAAAACACCAGGAACTAACCTCACCACAGGATTATATTTCAAAGGTTGTTTGGGATTACAAGATTTGTGGAGTTTGGAGCAAATCTCAGAAAAGGGTGAAAGAAGCTAGAAAGTTGGAGGAGGGTGCTGAGACTTAAGGTGCTAAAGTTCTACATCATAGTGTTACTTCTAGCTCACCTTTCAGATTAAAAAAACTGCAATGATTCACTTCTCAAAGATGGTGAAACCTGAGGTTAGATGAGCAGCGCAGTAGACTGACAATGGCAATGATGGATTAAGACTGGGAAAAGTAAAGGTAAATGCTCTTTTAGAATTTTCCTAAGATTAAATTTAACTTTGCAGACTTAGGAATTCAGATATTCCTCATGATCGTTACTCTAGAATTAAAAAGACAATGCAATGTCATTAAACCTTGGCTCACACAAAATTTCCCATTTATTCTAGAAAGGTTCTGTTTGTGATATTTTAACTATCTCAGAAACCTCTTAGTTTAAGAAAACAATCTCATTAGTTAAATTTTTAAACACTTCTTGATTAGTATTGTTGCTCAAAATTTCAGGTTTACCTAAAATTCAAGCACCATTGTTTGAGCAGTTTCATTACAGGGTAAACTATAATTGTTTGAGATTGCCATTAGTCAAGGAGATGGTACAAGTTTTGCCAGGAATGGGTCTTTCTCCAGCACAATGCTGGAACCCATTGATGATTCTGGCAGCATTGTTGAAGTTTGATCTTTTAAATATGGTATGAAAATGAAACTTAAAGATAGTAATTTGGATGGTTCATATTGGTGGAAGAGAGTGTAAGCTGAGATTGTTTAACTTTGGTAACTGATTTTTTATAATTGAGTAATTATACATGCATGTCTGCTAAATCAAGTGCATACTGGACAATGAAGCGAGAATAAATTCCTTTTCTATTTACTCTTGTCCGTATCTACTAATTAGCAGGATTGTGTTCGTAGCAAAATATTGATTTTTGTGATACTGTTATCTGAAATCTTTATGGACATGTTGTAAAATGATGAAGCATTGATGTTAATTTATTGACATAATAAGATTTATCTTGATTAGGGATTTACTATGAGCTATTGTGTAGCTGGTTTCAAATAGTTGACATAAATACGACTAATGACAAGTAGTGATGAACTGACTTGAAAACTTAGCTCATGGTATATCTTGATTATCTTTTGGGAGTGAATGGAGATAGTGAATGATAAGAAGATTATATTTGAATTTATTTTTGGAGGAAAAAAGTCAATTGTGTCTGTTCTCCCATGTCCATTGTATCAAACAATTACAACGTCATTGCTTTCTTCCCCCTTATATGATCAATTTTAACTTTGAACCATTAAAATTGTCTGTTCTCCACTATGTTATATCGTATATATCAAGGATACCTTAATAGAAGCAAAAGGTAAATCTTCCTTGTTAATTCCTCTCCACTTGTGTTTCACATTTGAGACCATGACAAAACAACTCCAAACGAACTGAGTTGATGTTAGCCAGACTATTCAGATGAACAAATGAACAAGAACAGAAACACTAAACAAGTTAAATGGCCTACACTACACTCAAACAAGGTTGTCAAGCTTAATACATTGTTGTGTCCTCATGATTGGCATGGTTGGTACATATGGACTAATTCGAGAGGTAATAGGAATATATATCATAATTTTTAATGATAATATCATATTAGTCTCTGATTAGATTTGTCCTGGTGGCAAGTGGCTTGATGTTTCAATTTCTGGATTGAAACTCCTTCAGTCAAGTCTCCCTGTGCAAACCAAGTATGAACTTTCTTGTTAATGCATTTAAAATCCTCATTTTAACAAACAAATATCAGAGACAAATATAAATACAGTGTAGAAACAAGATCCAATCAATCGGTCTAGTGGTAGGAAGAATAAACCTAACCGAAGTGATGTTTTATGCAATGATGATTTCAGTCAATCTATTTTATTTATACAAATCCTTGTTCTTTACCTCTCCTTTGATATAGATCTTCTTCTTTCACTCAAGAAAATAAACATGAATACCAACAAAAAGGTTTATATAGGAACTTTAAATTGGGGGAAATCACATGGATAGATGAGAAGATCCTACTATACAAAGGAGAACAATAAAATTGGTACAACAATCACACTTATAGAGGATGATGATTCCTTATTCTACAACAAAAATTCTCTCTCAAGTGTTTCATATCAATTCTCTCTCTGGTGAAGGGTTCATCTTGTCATGTATGACACTAATGTATTTATAAGCAGCATAAATCAGTGAGGTTGCAAAAGCAGAGTATATGATTTATGTGAATCCTAATAAGCCATAGGGCTTGAGATATAATGACCTAATAGGCTTGTTGAGACCAAATCTGATACCTTGGTTGCTTTCACCTTGATTGTTACCCTACCATTCTAACTTGTTGAGAGCCTAGGGTCACATAGGTTATCTTGTTTTTGATAATAGGTAGATGGCCTTCCCCCCTAGTTCGCCTACCAATTAAATCTGGAGCACAACTTATACACGCTAAGAAGTTTAGGATCACATAGTTTATTAGATGCTAAGGATACCAAAAACAGTTATTATCCTAAAGCAAATCTGAAATGAACAACAATCGGATATCAAAGAGTCATTACCTCTTACGATAATTAACAATATCACTTCAGCCAAAATCTGAAGAATTCCTAAAGTCTCAAGTTGAGATCAATGTCGCCATCTGGTATTTCCCTTATCTCAATTGCTGTTGTTTTCTCATTTCTAACTGAACCAGAGAGCATGAAATCATAGAATGGCAATTCATTAGATGAAGAAGCGTTAACTGTCTCCTTCTGCAGCAAATAAACTGTTTGTTTAGTCTAACTCCACTTCATGACTAAAAAAAGACAAAGATAATGTGATTTACTTTTCTTGCCTGAGTATTCTGCAGACTGAAATCAGAATGATCATACTGATAATGCTGAGGAATGACAGAAGATCTCGATAAGCTTGGTGTTGAAACTGAAGCCAAGGTAAGAAAACTGCGATCACGAGCACCACCATTGCCTTTGCTCCTCTCAATGTAAAGATCTGAACTTGTCAAGCCCACAAATGGAGTTGAAGAGTTTCCTCTGAGATCAACCACAGTATTTCAGCAAATATGCTCAACTTTCAACTGATGATAAAGGAATCATCAAGGGAATGAGTACCTAACAGCTTCGAATTCAAGTTTGATCGAGTTGCTTCCATTTGCAGGTGAGAATTCACTGGAGAGAAAAGGGTGTTTATGGGGGAAATAAGCTTCTTGATTCCCGGTAACAATGACCTCGTCGAGATGAAAAGCCAGCGGCGGTGGCCACTTGTTGCCGTCCGTCATCTCTACTGAATTCTAAGCAAAACTAACAGTGATTCATTAAGACTCTGCAACAGACACAGGGAAGTGTTAGTCAGTTGTTCTTCTGCTCACCTTGTCTCGCTCTGATCTCCAGCAAGAGAGCAAATCGTAGCTGCTTGAGTTGCTTTGGCTTGAAGGGGGCTCCATCCGATGACATGTCCGAGAATCGACCAGCGGCGGTTGTTGCTTCCTCTGAGGAACAGAGACTGCCATCTTCTTCATCGGTGGGTCATCTCCTTTTGCTTCGATAGCGGCGTTCCGTAGCATCGGGAAAAAACCCGGCGGCGGCGGTTGTCGACGTTGATGCTGCTGGTCGCTGAAAAAATTGGAGGTTGCCTGGGGTCTCATGACAGCTGTGGCTGGAGGGGGCGGTTGGAAGACCAAGCCTTGCGAAGAGAAACCCGACGAGGAGGAGACCGCTATGCTGGCGATCCTTTTCTGCTCCTCCATGCACCGGAGCTTCTCCAACTGCGCGACGCCGACGCCGCGCTGCGGGATCTTCTTCAGCTTGATCTTATTCGGTGGCTTGTGTTGCTGCTCCTCGAGCACCATGACAGCAAAAGCAGAGGGGGAATGGCGAAGGGTGGCTTGGCGAGAGAGAAGGAAGGAGATCTATAAATCGAGAGGAAAAAGGAAGCAGATCTTGTCGGATTCAAAGAGGTGTTGATTGAAACGCAGACTTCGCAGGGTAATTCTCTGTCACTGCTCTGTTTTTTCCTTAAATATTTCTCCTTTTTAAGCGCATTCTCCCTGCTTCAATCTTCATGCATTGGATTTCAACAATCCATGGAAATAAACGCACCCCAATCTACAGATTTTTGACAGAATCCAATCTGCTAATTTAATTAGGGAAATCAAATCATCACCTTCTTTATTTCGATTTGGTCCGTGATCATAATCCTAGGAAGAAAGCCTGTAAGATACTTGCACCCATGCAACGTAGATTCGCCCATAATGAGAGAAGAGAACAAAATTTCATCTTGCCCCCTCATCACTTTATCTATTTTTAATTTTACCCTTTTAAATTTCATTCTGTTATTACTGTTTTCAGCGGAGGGGATATTTTATTTATGTTTCACTACGGTGGACAGAATGTAATATCTTAAACTATGGAGGGGCGAAGATGAAATTTTTTTGACGAGATAAAAGGAATGCATGCCAGGCGCCTTTTGAACAAGAAGTATTGGCAACTTTGTTTATATTGTCAATTAGCAAGCCTCTTTTATGTTTTTTCGCTTGTTTACTAAAGAAAATTTTATGGGCAACTAGGAAAGTTAGAACAGGAGTTGGTGGATCTGGGGAATGAGGGTTTCATTGGTTTTCTGAGGATTATCTATTTGTCAATACTTATTCACTTGTCCTTTGTGAACCATGCTCATGTAGTGTTACTCCATTGGATAACAAACCGACAATAGGGAATGTAGAAGGCACATTTCTTTTTTGTTTTGGTCATGTAGGGTTTGATAGTTAGCCTAATTCAAACAAAAATGATCAAAAGTTGATGTTTTCTTGCGAAAGAAATTAAACAAAAATAGAGAAGGATTAGAGTTTTTGCAGACAAGTAATGTGTGATAATAGAAGGATTTGGCATGTTCATGTGGTGAAAGTGAGGTTGAGATAGATTATATAATCAAATTTTCCAATGAGCATTTTATCAATTTATGGGATTAGTGTTATGTCAAATAACTTAGTATTGTGTTGCTTAGATTCCTTGTACTATATAAAAAAATGGAATAGACTTACTTATCATACAAGAATTAAATTTATCTCTTTGATACTCTACTTTATCATAAAAGAAAAGGTCAATAATCTCATTGCCAATGATAGAGAAACCTGAAACCCTACTCTCTTTTCAAAAAATAGAGAATCCATTTTCTTTTATGTTTGCATTCAATACCATCTTTCCTCTTTGTTCTTGGTCCCCTAGGCATCATTTCCTTGATTGGCCTTCTCAAAATAGCCCTAACTCAAAGTTAACATCACCAAGCACCCTCGGGTATGGTGCATCGCTCAATAGATTAATTAACTATTTATGATTCGAATCTCAATTATGGTGTATTGTAATTATGGTGTATTGTAAGATATTTTTCTTTCATAGGGATAAAATTTTAGGATATTGGCTGTTGGGCGAGGAGTCATTTGCACTTTCAGAAAAAATGATAAATCCCAATTAGTTTCATTGACTATCCTTGAGGGTGACCGATCCAGTCCCACAGAAGTTTCCCATTGGACACCAGGGTAAATCAAGAAGTGCACGCAGCGGTCATGCTAGACGTCCAACATCCTTTGATTGCATTATCCATTTGGAGAAAAATTTCTACAAATACACCGTAGTTAGGAATTGAACCGCAAATGTCTGGGTGACAACTTGGATGTCTTACCGTGGCACCATTGTCTCGGGAACATCATTTGCGTTTTTAGATTTATTTGGTGAGTGAATCAGACGCATGATCGTTCGCTTCCTGTGGTCTTGTTTCACAACCCAAATTACCTCGCTCACGTGCACTAACATTGTTAAGGTTTTTATTGGGCCTTTCTACTTGGCCCAATTATGCATGGGCAAATAGCCCCATCGATTCATATCTTTCTTTTTTATTGGGCCTTTCTACTTGGCCCAATTATGCATGGGCAAATAGCCCCATCGGTTCATATCTTTCTTTAAGAAAAATTTTAATTTATTGGACACAGGGCAGCCTTTGCTTATATATAAAAAAAAAACTCTAATTTTTTTCATCTTGAATTCTTCCTTTTCTCCTTTCTTTTTTTTATTAGTAGTTTTAGAGTGTTAAAAGTTTACTAAAATTTAAAATTCAAAGTACTCCTGTGTTAAATGGACGATCATTATATATTGGAAAAAAGAAGATCCATTATTAAGTAGCAATAAAATGTGAAAACCTTTCATAGTCAAGAGGAAAAAAAAATGATGAACTATTTGTTTTACAGGAAAGTTGTTGGAGATGATTATGGTGATGGGTGGGTGAAGTGGTATAAATTAGATAGCGATGGGCAATTAACCTACTCTTTGAAATTAAATTAAAATTAACTAGCTAGCTAAACGCCTAAACCACTAATCTATTGTTCTTTTTTTTTTGTTTTAATCTTTTTTATGTGTCAACATTTTCCTCGATCGAATCGTTTGATCGAATGTGACAAGGTTTGTGGTGGACAAATAGGCCTAAATCAAGGGCAAAAGTTACTAGCTAATTACCAAACCCTATCAATCTTTTCATAGAAATATAACTTTTTATTTATCGGTTACTTTCATCCACTCTCATATTATGTGATAATTACTATACAAATTAAACTTCTATATTATTAAGTATTATTGTTATGTAGCTCTATGGGCATCAATAGTTTGGGTGGAAGTAATCATAGTTCATCACTTAATTAATTAATGTTTCCCCTCAAATTTAAGTCCTAAACTAGTTTGTCATTGTCATATTCCGGGGATTGAGCTAATTTGTCTTTGAGTTGGAACAAAAGTCGGTAATGTGGTCACGATTGAATTGGTCTTATTGTGAAAATTGGATTCCACAATAATTGACATGAACATGAAAGTAAGTATAGTGTCACATTTGAAAAGAGACCAAATCAAACATATTTATTTAAATTATTCAAATATGTGAATGAATGTTTTTGCTTAAAGAAAATCAAAATTAATTTATTTATTCTCCCTTTTTTTAAAAAAAATGATTTTGAGAGTGCACTGATGCCCTCAAATTAAATGTGACGTGTAATGGGCACGCGATTTGACATTAAAAATTACCAAGTTGAAAGAGTAGTGAGTGGTGGGTCAAAAGTGGGGAGACTAAGATTGGCTTGTGCTGGCTTAGGTCGTGCTACCTTGTCATAGATAGGTCCTGACATGAAATTTACTAGTAAGCATAAATCCAACTTAATTTTTTATTATCAATGTTATAATAATTAATAAATATTTAAATAGTATTTTAATAATAAAAAATAGACGTAAGATAGATAATTAGATTGAATGAGGCATGACCCTGACCCATGGACTCCTAAGTCAATGTCACCACATACTCTTCCTATTCCATATTATTATCCATATTATCAAGTAATTGGGAAATGATATAGTCACAAAAAACTTATAATAATCTAATAAATATTATAAAAATCGACTTTTAAATATGTAGAATGATACAGTGAGAATAACAGTACGGCAGACTCATGACTTAGTCAACGCACTCTGATCGAGTTAGCCAACTCATGATCAAACTCGAGTCAAATCCCTTAGTTAGACTAAGAATCAAATTTAGATCAAACTGCTCCCGTGTTCAAATGGGAGACACAATAGTTAAAATGATGTCAGTTACAAAAATATGTGCACTTTGATAAAGAGATACATCCTTTGAAAATCGTTAGCACTCTTTGTTTCCATTAGAAGATAATGATGACACCACTGAGGTACATGAAATATTAATGTTTTCACTTCTTATTATTTTCTCTCACAAATTCTCCTTTCAAATTTGACTTGAGTGTCGAATAAATCTCATCAAAGTCTGCCTTGATGCCCTTCTAATCCTTTCAATTCCCCTTATCAAATTATCATCACTAGAGTCATTCATCGGACCAACCCAAGAACCGACCTGATGCGCTTCCGACCTACTAAAAGAACTCAACTACAGATATATCGAAGAATTAGTCCATTTTCTAATTCCAACCGTATCACATAAATTGTACTTCCAATTTATTCAACAAACAAATTAAAAGAAAACACAAACAAACTAAAAGAGAACACCGCCTCTATATAAAATCTTGGATCATGGATGTATTGGTAATAAAAATAAAAATCTAAAAGATCAGAGTAGCAAAGGAACATGCAACGTTCTAACAAGTGATCACGACGATGATTTGGCGAATACTAACTCCACGTGACTTGGAATTATAGATACGATCCATACTCATATTGGTCCAAATCGTTGGTTTCAGAACACCGTCCCAATAGCCTCGTAGGGTGGTACGATTGGGAAGGACGCCGTGAGCAAAATCTAGTACGTTGCCTTTCAAGCACATGATGGATAGATACCAAGCGGCCTAGTTTAATGTACAACCAATTAAATGAAGAGACATTTCGTTCCGATCGAGCGTGCAAGGACGCAAATCACGTGCCCTACTTAATGCTTCCAATAATTCGTGTTTCCACCCGCATCACGTACCCGGTCTCACTTACACACATATAATCACTTCTATGCGGGCGCGACAGAAACCATCATCGTTCCCACTTTCCCCGTAAATGGGGCCACAACTGGAAGCAGACAGCACGCACCGTGACTACAAATAAACCTTCTTCAGGTTAAAAATATATTACAATAAAAGGTGACATTCTAATAACATCTTGCACATTAGATTTGGAGCCTGATCTTCTTAACAAACCAAACAAAACTTAAAAATAATAATAATATTAATAATAGAAATCAGAAATTTCCAGAAAAAAGTGGATCGTTTGCGAAGTTGTAGTCGATCCTGGCATTCTCCTCCTCGTTCCGGCTTTTATCCTGCAAGAAATCGCCAAAACAGACCTCCTGATATATGTACACCTGCTATACGTGCCTTCCTTATGGGCCTTCTAAGTTCAGTATTTACAATCCACCGACGATATTTCCGTCACGATTCGGTTTTTAGGGTTTTTTTTTAATTATTTCCGTCACGATATTTCCGTCACGCCGTCGGGGGTGATGCGGTCACCGAGACCCCGTCAGTTCTCTCCATCATCACACACTCCTTGCTCAGCTTCTCGAAGATCTTGGCCCTCAACGCTCTCCCGGACTCCACCCTCTCCACGGGCCCTCCCTCGTACGCGGCGGCGATGCCGACGCCATCGACGCCGTCGAACCACCCCACGCCGCTGGGCACCGCTGTGGGAGTTGCCGGAAGACTGCAGAAACTTGTCTTGCCTCTTGGTGATGTAAAGGAGTCGTTACCTGCTTGCAATCCCCATGAGGTAGAAAACGCGTTCGCCTTGTTGAATTGGAGCTGTCGCAGAGAGGCGACGATCTCGTTGATCGAAGCGCCAACTGGTCGCGACGAAATCCGGAGGGCGGTCGTGTT
>JBBMKF010439378.1:0-13594 GCA_037834155.1 Curcuma caesia
GCAACCTAACGCAACCCTCCTCCTTTATCCAGGCTTGGGACCGGCAATGATAAGGTAAACTTATCACAGGCGGAGTTTTTGGCATTTTCTTTTCATGCAAAAACAAGTTATTTCAAATTCCTCAAATAAGTTAGAACTATCAGTAGCCATTAAATATTTTTGTGATCCTAAAATAATTATGAAATTGAGCCGAATAAAACAATAAAGCTATTTACTTTATACTTACTAGTATAATCACATTGAAATACGGCGATTTTTAAAATAATACTATTTTGATAATTTAAAATTTTTAACTTTAGAAAATAAGTAAACTATAAAGAGTTTTTATGGAATTTATAAATATCAATAACACTTCAACCTCTATATAAAATTGGAGAGTAGTTTCCTACCAACCATCAAAATAAATTAAGAAATGAAAATGATAGTCTAAGTTTAACAATCGGCATTCTTCTTGAATCTACTATCCATTTGAAAGAAAATCCTCCTAAATTGATTAGATTGAATCAAACTCAAACTCATAAAAAAAAATTCAAATCAAACTTAAATAATTATCCTACCAACTTGGTCCCTTTTAAATCCAATTTGACTCGACTTGATTATCTTATCAATTAAAAAATAAATTTGAATATAAAATTTAACTCAGTTTACTACCCTATTCAATCATATCTTCGGGTAAAAAACATATAAATATACAGGAAGAGAGAAGTCAATTAATATGGTTTAATAAAATTTCAAAATTATATAATTAAAAAAAACAAACTAGTCTCTACAGAGACATCTCAATTAAATTTAAACTTCAGTCTTAGAACCAAATATATATATATCATCATATAAAAAAATGGAAATTTATGATTCATGCTCTCTATTTAATTTATATGATCCTTTACCTTTATTTTAACATTTCCCTCCCCTCAAAATATTATTATTCTTCTGGTAATTCTCGATAACAATACTTGTCTTCTACAGAGAGGGTTGGCACAGACAACAAGACCTTGTCATCACTATAAATAAGACAGCTCAAGGGAGAAGGCGACTTCAACAAACCCTTTGGCCTTTTCCTTCTACCCCTTTTCTTCCAGGTTCGATCGCGCTTCCAATCAAGATCCCTCCTTTGGCAGGAAGAAGAGCCCAAGATGTGATTTTGATCCTCCACGAGCCTCCGCCTTCTCATTTTCCTGTGAGATTCGACCCTCTCCTCCTCTTATTTTCAGCTGCAATTTTTTCAGATAGTAGCAGCAGTATGTGGTTTTCTTGTTCTATGTTGCTCGAAGGATTTAGGGTTGCTGAAGTTTCTGGTTTGTTGACTGAAGAAGAGATTAGGGTTATTGGAGCTCCAAGATCGAGGACAGAAGTACAAATTTGTTAGGGATTCTGGATTGTTGCTCTAATCTTGGAGGGTAGGCAGACATGCGTAGGGTTAGGGTTTCATCCCACCTGTCTCCTGTGCACAAGCTTGGGGATTCCCAAATGAAGTTAACTCCCAAGTTTAGATTGGCCATGACCCCCTCACCTTTGCCCTATTTTCCAGCTCCGGCGATGTCGAAAGTGTCCGAAGAAGAACCAGCCGCAGAGTCACTTCCCCTGATCCCCGGCCTTCCTGATGATGTCGCCTTGAACTGCCTCCTCAGGCTCCCCGTCGCCACCCATGTGTCGTGCCGTCTGGTCTGCCGGCGGTGGCAACGGCTGCTCGCCAACAAAGAGTGCTTCTTCAGCCAGAGGAAGGCTCTAGGGTTCAGCGACCCCTGGCTCTTCACCTTGGCCTTCCACAGGTGCACTGGGAAGATCCAATGGCAGGTCTTGGACCTCACTCACTTGTCTTGGCACACTATTCCGGCCATGCCGTGCCGGGATCGTGTTTGTCCTCGCGGGTTCGGGTGCATTGCCATCCCGCCGGACGGCACACTCCTTGTCTGCGGGGGGCTGGTCTCCGACATGGATTGCCCCCTCCACTTGGTGTTGAAGTATGAGATTCACCGGAACCGGTGGACAGTAATGAGTCGGATGCTCACTGCAAGATCGTTCTTCGCCGGCGGAGTGATTGATGGACGGGTCTATGTCGCCGGAGGGTATAGCACGGACCAGTTCGAGCTCGACTCGGCCGAGGCACTCGATCCTGTCAACGGGAATTGGCGCCCCATTGCGAGCATGGGCATGAACATGGCCTCGTATGATTCTGCCGTGCTCGACGGCAGACTGTATTTGACTGAAGGTTGTGTGTGGCCATTTGTGTCCTTCCCTCGAGGGCAGGTCTATGATCCAAAAACCAACATTTGGGAGACGATGCCCATCGGAATGCGAGAAGGGTGGACGGGTTCCAGCGTCGTCATTTCCGGGCATCTGTTTGTGATCTCCGAGCTTGAGAGGATGCAATTGAAGGTCTACGATCCTGAGTCAGACTCCTGGGACGCTGTCGACAGAGCTTCCATGCCCGAGCGAATTCACAAGCCGCTGTCAGTAACCGCCATTGGTTCGAAGATTGTGGTGGTTGGCCGAGGGCTTCATGTGGCTATAGGCCAGGTGGATGATGAAGGTTTCTGCAGGGCCGACGGAAGGACAAAGAAGCACAAGTTTGCTGTCCGGTGGCGAGAAGTGGATGGGCTGCCGGAGTTCAGCGACTTGACACCATCCAGTGCTCAGGTTCTGTATGCTTGATATGTTATATGATGACGCAACACAATAAAATGTAAAGCATTGTGCAAATGTAAATTATATTCCTGGTTCTTCTCCGTGTATCAAGTATGCTCGATGAGCTTTGTACCCATTACAATCCTCCTTATCACTTGTAGATTTTTAATATGCATCAAAACAAATAAAATACCCACGCCATTTGGAATAATTAGAGCTTCAATATATTAGTTCGAATGCTGTTAAAATGGTGAGCATACAAACATTACGACACAACAGGGAGGGAAGAGATCATACATGGAGAATTTCTTAAACTAAGTGGCAGAATTTACTTGATGTATGTAGCTCAATGACTGCGTTCATCATATTCAAACATTCAACAGCACAAGATATCGAAAAGGAGATCCTAGAAAAGGAGTTGCTCTAAGAGATGATTGGCAAAGCTAACAAAAAGGATACTTTACATGGGGTAAGTAACTCTCAATTTGATGCCTCCAAGTACAAAAAAAACTTCGATGTCAAAATTGTGAATCTCACTGATGGAGGGAGCAAGAGCTACTAATGAAGATCTGAAGAACTAGAAGCTTCAGGCGATGTTTCCGTTACGTTTTACCGTAAAAATTTTGACATTCTTCAGGTATCAAAAGAATATATAATCGTGGACGCATGTAAGCCTTTGAGTTTGGAATAGTCGGGTCTTATGTCCAACCATCATCCAAATTGCAGCACATTAAGACTGGATAACCAAACATTTATTTAGATTTGAGATAGATAAATTGCCAATCAAAATATATATTACAAAAAAAAACAACAGATTTTCAATGCAAAGTTCCAGGCTTGGGTGAACTAGAAACCATACCTTATTTCGTATTCAAGGATCCAAAAGAGGTGTCTCTTGACTAAAAGATTTGAGGCGTTCGATGAGGCGCTCCTTTAGCGATTCAGGAATTTGCAATATGAAAGTCTTCCTTGCATCACTTATCAATTGTTTCCTGCATTAAGATAGCAAAGTAAAATTATTGTATTTAGCAATCAAATAATTATAAAAATATTTTACAACCATCCAATTGACAATAAATACAGCAGCAGCATACGAAACAAATCATGAATATAACATCTGTCAAATATCAAAAAAGACATCATTTAGTAGCATAGTAACAATAGAGTTGGTGTGTAAAATAAACATCATCTTGAAATTGGAAAATTCCTCGAAGATATTCTAACTCATGTATGCAAAATTTCAGCAGATGTTTACCTTGTTGAACTCTTATCATAAGAGGCGTCTGCTGCTTGCATGCATAGTCTTTTTTTAGCTCGCATAAAGTCTTGAACTCTATCCACCCATCCACATGAGTGCAATTCGGAAGAGGCTTCTTCAGAGAGCCTAGAAAACACTATCATGATAAGCAGAGCACAATATGGAAAAAGAAAAGACTAGATAAAAACAAGGTCAAGTATCACATCAGCGACTTTTCATGATCCCATTAGACCAACAATATGAAAACTATTTACACCTGGTTCCAACTAGTAGATATTTTGGTGTATGATGGTGCAAACAATGGCATTAACAGATGCAAAACGAGGGCACAGCAGCTAGAATGGCTTATCATAACTGAAATTTCTTAGTTCCGTCATCGAAGAAGAAATACTCACAATTCTTTGAACTTTTCAATTTCTCGAGAATGCCTTTTTTCACATGACAGCTGATGCTTGCATAAGCCATTTTTCCTTGGCAAAGCACCATTAGAGCTCGTATCTGGATTTTCTCTGCTTTTTGTATTATGTACTTCTGAATTAACTTTATGAAGCTTGTCAATCTTCAGTTTAGGTGAACTAGAATTACTGGAACCTTTTCTTATAGCTGCTGCAGACTCAGTGTCCTCTGTGTTTGGGTGTCTGTCTGATGGATGAGAGCACCGATTTCCATTTGGCCAAAGGGGCATATGCTTATTTTGTTGCCTGACTATATCAGGAGATACATCCACATTAGCTGCATCAAGATTAGAAGTTGTCAATGTCTCAAATTTTTGCAACATCTTATTTTCACTAAGGGAATTACATGCATGTGATGTTGTGTCTTCCCCAATAGCTCTTTTTTTCTGAATATTAAGGTTCCCATTATCATTTGGGAAAGTCCTTTTTGTCTCAAGGTTCTTCAGATTAATGGGCTTAAATTGTGGAGATGAAAATGGTTTACTGTTCTTCAGCAATGCAGAACCATTATTCGTAGAAGATGCCCCGTTGGTATTAGCAATCATTGGTTTTAAAGTTTCTGCAGTCTTTTGGCTTTCAACACTGCTACCATTTACAATAGAAGGTTTGAATCCATTGCAAGACAAATCAGATTTGTTTGGCTTTGGGGAACAATTAGTGCGTATATAAAAAAGCATGTAAACCTTCTCAGACAAAACTTCTTGTGAGCTTGAAAGTGAAACATGGGCATCATTACAACAGAACCATCGACCAGAAGCATCCTGTTAAGGTAAATGAAATGAAACATGAATAAATAAAGCTATCACTAATACACATCCAATAGAATGTCAAAGATTGAATATGCAATTTAACAGGTACCTTAATGTAAGCATAATAATGTCCCGATTCTGGTGAGAAGCCTGAGTGTACTATACATCCAAAAAGACTGTACTCTGGCTCCGGATCCTGTGATTTGATAACTCAAGTTTAGAAATATGAATAGCCTTGATAAAAATGCTCAGTCTAAAGGTTACGCTTTCTAGGTGTGTATATATGTATATATTCATAACCCATCAGGAAAGGGCAGAAAGGCAATTGGTCATTGCTCTAGCCGAAAAAAAGGAGAAAAATTCTATGAGAATTGGCATATCAACCCATACAATTCAAGTAATCTACACACTGATGGATACTTCTTCTATTGCATCTCCCAAATGATGCCACTTAGGAAACTCATTGTTCAAACCACTGAGAAACTCTGCAAAAGGTCTAATAAACCAGAAGATATCTTCTAAAGTAGTGGCAGGAGAATGTAGTAGCTAGAGAGTTGTCCATCTGTTTGCGTGAAGAAAAGTTGGGAGGTTGAAGAAGAAAAATGGTCAATAAACCTTACTGCCTTATCATATTAGTATTCACTATTATTAGGGCTATAAATGAGCCAAGTTTTCTGTTGTTCAAGCTTGTTTAATAAAGTAACTGAACCGAGCCTAAAATCAACCAGGCTACTAAAAGATTGTTCATGCATGGGTTCTTTTCTTTTTCTTGAGTGTAAGTTTGGTTCAAGCTTGGCTTGAGCTTGGTTTGTTTAAATGTCATTGAGCTCATAATTAAAGTTTGTTTGATTGTTTGAAATTTTTACATTTTAAAACATTTTTGATTGGTTAGTGATCTTGAAATTGAGAGCTTGTTTGTTCATTTTAACATTTTCTTTGTTTATTTACAAGTTTAATAAGAAATTTTATTGATAAATATGGTTCACAAGTTTTATTCGTTGATATTGTTCATTAACATTATTCATAAACAATTCACAATTTTTATTCACGAATATTAATGAGCCGAACAAATATGTGTTCAAGCTTCTTTATTTAGTTTAATGAGTTGTTTAAGCTTATTCATTTAATTGACCTTGTCTATATTGAACAAACATAGATAAGCTCTCACCAAATTGAACTAAGCTTGCTCACAAACGCTTAGTTCATTTATAGCCCTAACTATTATTGATATAAACTTCCATAACAAACACTTTAATGTTGTCTAAAAGATGTTTAACCATTTAAAAGCACTACTATCAGACTTCTATGCTAAAAGGAAAAGTATATCTTATACCTCACAAGCTAAAAGGTTTATGTCCCATTCATAGACAATTTTAAACTCAATTCTTAGGGAGCCTCGAACTACATGATCCATAAACTTTAAGCCCTGAACCAATCATAATGACTACACCCTCCCACTTCCAGCCTGATAATAAAGTTGTCACTCAGCCACTCAGTAGTAATCTTCCATGCTTAAGATTCCAGACATTCATGACGTCTCAAGGCCCACATAGACAAAATTTATCCCTAGAAAGAGGCATGTGATGCACTGCCTAGTAATCAAAGGAATTCTCAAGGTTTCTTGAAATAGAACCAACAACTGGAGACTTGATTTGTTAGTCAGTAGCAAAAGATTCTCACCAATAGGAAGCATATATTGACCTCCAACATGCAGATCATGGTAAAAAATTTGGTGAACTTTGGCTCAGAACTCAAAACTAGTGTACAAAGAATAGCCTGGTTAGCAACATTAGAAATGGTTTAGATTATAGTTGGAAAAATTGGCATGGCTGAGTTGGATACGGATTGGCCATGCTCAATCTAGCATTTCCCAATTTATTAGGCACATGAACAAGGCCTAAGAGTTAAAGTGGAAAAGGGCAGTAAAACATCTGACTAGTTAGGTCTCCATATACATTGAAAGAATCATGCTTAAAACAGCAAGAATCAGATGAATCAGTTTTGAGTCATGGAACTTTAGAGGACAATATGAAACATGGGAAGATGATTAAATCAAGAAGAAATTGTATATCATATTAGGATGTTTTGACAATTTAAACATCCACATCCTATATCTTTCATAAGAAGAAACTTTCCAGAATTACTGAGAGACACTGCATTATATCTCATAGATAAGTGCTACTATAGACCTAGAAACAAATGATGGAAGAAATGGTAATCATATCAGAAACACTCCATGAGGAATACTAGACTCATGAGCATCCAAGAGTTGGTTTGTGCTAGTTCAAGGGTTATAGACACCTTTCAAGCATCGATCAAAACTCAGAAAGTAGATCAAACCATACAAAATCTATGAAATATGAACCAAATTGGTATTTTAGGTGACAAGACCGACAATCCAAAACATGCAGTAGGGTGAACCATCAGTACTAAAAGCATTATAGACTATTTTAACTAGCATTGATTGGCAATAATCTAATAATTTGAGAGAAGTTGTGGATACATTCACTTATGTGCTTACATTGGTGACTACCAACTCTACATAAAGACACTACTGCTGAGAATAATTCATTCAATTGCCATAATTGAATATAACTACAAGTGCAGCATAAACAAACCTGACTTGTATTGGACATGAACTTTGAAAGCCCAAGAAGCTCATCAAAATCAATGTTCCGATTAATCTTCCCCCCATGTATGCCTTCAAATCTCTACAGGAAAATGAATTTTACCCTTAAGATTCCCATGTAATAGAATTAGTATGTTTGCGGTAGAGAACAAAAACAAAATTATCACCTTAAGTTGGATGACTAGAACATTTGGTGCTCGAAGTATAAACATCTGTTTCTTGGCTACAGAGAGTTTTTTACAACTGAAAGGAAGGAACAAAAAACAAATAAATATCTCTGACATAGTTTATAGTATTATGATAGAAAACAAATGACTTAATGACTCTTTTACTTGCTGCAGCTGTACTTATTGTTGCCATCTAATACTTCAGGCTGAAAGAATCGAGCTAGGGCATCCTTCAGGGAACTGCTATGGAAAACATCGAGACAGATGTCCATAATCTCGTCCACCTTGTTCGAATCCCCCTTGCAAGCGAGGCACTTCACCTGACTCAGCAACGCCCCTCCAAAAATCTCCTTCATCACCGTGCTGGGCCCAGAGAGCTCATCCACCTTAGAATCTCCATTAGCGACCCCTCCACTGGCTCCACCACCACCACTTTGCTTGTGGATCTTGATGCAGGCATTATGACATGCGTCGATCACATAGCGAAGGAATTCGTGAGCGTCCTCCTGACGCCCCCAACGGAAATGCTCCGCGAAGAGGGATAGGCACTTCAGAATCTTGGATGGCGCTTCGGTGGTATTCGCTCCGTCAAGAGTGAGGGATCGAGCGATCTGCCGCTCGAGTATGCAGAACGGGCACTCCTCCCGATTCGCGAACACCGACTTGCCTGAAAAGCAAACAAAACCATAATTAGTTCTCCAAACAAACAAACAAAGGATTCGCATGAAATTTCCGAAAGAAAACTAGGGCAAACAGATGGAGAGGGTTTACAGAGTGAGGAATGGCGGGAGGAGAGGCAGAACTGGGCGAGGGGAGGGGTGTAGGCGAGGCACTGGAGAACGCTATTAAGGTAGCAGGAGTTGCCCAGGTTTTTGAGGCCGAGAGGGGCGGCGCCCCCCTTGCGGGCGCGCGCGGGCCATGTCATCTGCAGAGCCATCAACGACCGCCGAGGCGGCCAGAGAAAGCGGATCCAGCAGCGATTCCCCTTCTCGTCGACGCGCTGCGATCCTCCGCCCTATCTTCATCCGACCGCATCAATTCCGATGCCTCCGCCGCCACGTCTGCCGCAGCACTCCCCGGCACCGCAGATTTCTCGTGGTGCTCAACGACGCCGCTTGGCTCCGGAAGAAGGAGGAGGATGAGAAGGCGGAGAAAGGGGGCGGAGGAGGAGGAGAGCGAGGCGGCGGGGCGAGGGAAACAGACGCGAGAGCCGCGTTAGTGACGCGATCAGAGAGACGAGCCGAAACGAAGAGGCTTGGATCATCTTCGAGCAGGTGGCCATTAAGTCGTTACTCATTGGTGGTTGCATTAGTTTTAGCGTACGTGTCAGGCATCGGGGAGGAGTCACGTTCGTCTCGCCCGTCAGATGCACGCCACGTGTCCGTGAAGTATATACGAAAATGTATAATGCTTCACTGTATAATGCTATTTTTTTATTAAATCTAAAAATAATAATTGTCAAATTATTTACTGAAAAGGATAGGAGACAATTATCAAATAAGTGATAATAATGATTATCTTAATAGTGAAATTGAAATTTTAAGAGGCGTTTTGACATTATTAAAAATATTAAATAATATTCACTTAAATTATTTTTCAGTAATTGATCAGGACGCATTTAATATTAAGGAATTCAAAGGTGTACATAACTTTCAAAAATCAACACATCAATAGTGTTGGTTTTAAGGTTTATGCGGTTTTGTTTTTTAAATTCAATATCACAATGTTGATTTTTAAAAATTAATATTACGATATTGATTTTTAAAATTAAGAATAATTGAATATATTTTTTTAAAAATAAGAAAAATAAAAATGAGTTGACTAATTTCTCCACTACCTCACCACTGATCTTTGTTTTGGTTAAATGAGCGTAATCAAAGGATGCTGTGCGTCTGGGCTGGCCGATGCGTATAATTCCTGATTTATCCTGGTGGTCGGTGGGAAATTTCCATGGGACCGGACCTGTCACCCTCAGGAATAGTCAATAAGGCTAATTGAGATTTATCATCATTTTTTTTACGACGTATTCGCATAAATTTTTCTTCAAATAGGTAACGCAATCAAAGAATGTTGGACGTCTGGATTGACCGCTGCGTGCACTTTCTGATTTACCTTGATAGCTGGTGGAAAACTTTCATAGGGCCGGACCAGTCACCCTAAAGATAGTCAATGAGGCTAACTAGAATTTATCATTTTTTTATGAGAAATGATACACTAAATAAAAATACAACATGACAAACTACACTGCATGCATGTGGGATTCACTGCATGAGCAATGATACACTACATGAAAAATATAGCATGAAACTCAATATGACACTCCATACAGTGAATCTCACATCCATACAGTGAGGCTTATATCCATGCAATTAAGTGTGTCATGTTAAATTTCATAATACATTTTTTATGTAGCATATCATTTTTTTATTGTATGGATGTGAAACGTCTATAGTGTGTCATGTTGCATTTTCTTCTGTAAAAGGTGAAATCCGCCACCTTAGTGGCCCCACATGGTCGGTCCCACGATCATCTGTGAGGGTATTATCTGGTTTCATTAGAATTCGAACCAACTCAGCTATGGCATGGAGGCTCATGTTGCATTTTCATATTAGTATATCATTTTTTTTTATTTTATATTGATGATGAGAAAGAGAGAGAGGTCGCCTTCTTCGCCTCCGCCATGGCGGCCGGACTGCGACTTCCAGGTCCTTCTTCCATCCTTCTGCTGCTGCTTTACTTCGCGATAGCGTCCGGGTTCGTGTCCGTCGCGTCCGACGAGATCCGAAGAGGATTCTCCGCTGCCCACGACCCCTCCTCCTACTCCCAGTTCCAGCCCCTGCTCGCCGATCCCACCGGCGTCTTCGCCCTCGGCTTCCTCCGCACCGAGCACTCGAATCTCGACCTCGCCGTCCTCCACGTTGCCTCCTCCTCGGCGCTCTGGCGGGCTTCCGTGTCGCGGCGCGTACGCTGGGCCGACTCCGTTTCTCTATCTTTCAACGGATGCCTCGTCCTGTCCGACGACGAAGCAGGGGTGCTCTGGTCGACTTCCCCGGTAGACGCCGGAGACCGGGTGGTTCTCCTCGACTCGTCGAATATCCAGATGCAGAAGCTGGTGGCGGAGTCCGTCGTGGTTCTTTGGCAGAGCTTCGATTTTCCGTCTGATACACTCGTCCAAGGTCAAAACTTTTCCTCTGTTAGCGCTCTTTTCTCTAGGGATCGAAGGTTCTCGATGAAATTGGGGGAGAGCTACTTCGCTCTTTACATGGATTTACCCGGAGGATCGCCGCCGACTATGTACTGGAAGCACAGCGTCTTGGAAGCCAAGGCTCAGATCGTCCCCGGCGGTGGAGCGATTTACGCGCGGGTGGGCGAGGGGTTTTTAGGGATGTACCAAACCGAGACGGCCCCCGTCGACGTGCTTCCCTTCAACACCTTCAATCGGCGAATCCGCGGGCTGCGCCGCCTGACTCTAGAATCCGACGGCAACCTCCGCGCTTACTACTGGAACG
This sequence comes from Curcuma caesia, assembly GCA_037834155.1. Classification (NCBI taxonomy): domain Eukaryota; kingdom Viridiplantae; phylum Streptophyta; class Magnoliopsida; order Zingiberales; family Zingiberaceae; genus Curcuma; species Curcuma caesia. The sequence goes on from JBBMKF010439378.1 coordinate 11,393, forward strand.
GCTCGATCTGGATCGAGGATCTCCGGTCGGTCGCCGACCGCTGCGAGATCCCCACATCCTGCGGCGCCTATGGGCTCTGCAACTCGGCCGATGGCGGCTGCGGCTGCCTAAGGGAGGAGGGAGAATGCCCGCCGGCGGTCGCCGGCGACTTTTGCGCCGCCGGATCGAACGCGTTCGGCATCCTGAGAAGGAAGGGCGTCGACCTGGCGAACGACGAGCTGACGGCGCATCGGAAGGTGGCGTCCTTGGAGCAGTGCGAGGACTCTTGCGAGAGGAACTGCAGTTGTTGGGGCGCGATCTACCACAACGCGTCGGGGTACTGCTATCGACTGGACTACCCGATCACTCTGGTTTCGGCGAACGAGAGGAAGGTGGGGTATTTCAAGGTGAGGGCGAGCGGCAGCGGTGGGAGGAGAGGGAAGAAGACGATGCTGGCGGTGGGTGGCGTTTTGTTCGCCGGAGCGGTGGCGGTTGCTGGATTCGGCGTGTGGAAGCGGCGGCGAGGGCGGAGGCCGGTGGCGTACAAGGATCTCAATTCGGCATCGTCTCAGCTGATTGAGCTCTCCAACACGTTCAACAATGTCGAACAAGGATCCCAATTCGGTTAAGAAATATTGTCCATGACGGAAGAGGATACTGTCCAATTTCGTCGAACTCTTATCCTCTTCTACAATTCTGCTCCGTTGTAACAAACTCAGTTATGCCTCGAGGGCTGAAATTGTATCCTCAGATGGACCATGAAGGGGCATAGACTACTTTTCAATTGTATAAACTGATTTGGAGGGTCTTTTGATCAATCAAAAATGGATATACATTACTTGTAGTAATTGTGAGAGCAGGGTTATACAATAGCTAGGGTTATACCAGCGTACCAAAATTGGCGCGATCGGTGAGAGACTTATCTGAAGTTGCAACACTGAGCGAAACCGCGGGAGAGTTTCTCCGACAAGCACAGCATCTGCCGGGGCGATTGGTAATGCGCTGTGTAATAGTTTTCGATGCATCCATATTGGCAGAACTTCCAGCTGTTTGAGTACTGAATGGATGTTGTGGTGTTGAATTCTTCGACCCACATGCCCATGCTCACATCTTCCATCTTGAATAACTGCCAACGGTTAGTGTTAGGCGAAACATTATCGAAGATGTTCGAAGTATCGGACGATACGAAATTGCAGCGACTCGAGTCACCAAACTCACTCTTAAGCTTTGGTTAGCATGTTGGGATGCAACAAATCTGGCAATGTCATTTGAAATAATGTATCCAGGTCCATTAGCATATGGAGGATATACCTCTTCTGGCCATTCCTGTAATGCATCATTAGAATCACATGAGTTGATTCAAAATCAACCTGAATGATATAAATCGACAACCGGCATCTGAGTCGTAAAAAGGTTTATGTATGTTAGTCGATTTTGACAGAGGAATTTTTCGGTAAAACACACGCACGCGCGCACACACATACACAAAGGGAATTCACTTACCTCAAATGTAACTGCCCATTTCCCACTTCGGAGTGGTCTATGCAAGATGTTTAGGTTGCCCATGTAAAGAGATGCATGAGGAGCAACCCCTTTGAGTCTTCTCGCGATGACATCCACCCTAACGAATGTATCATCATCGCATTTCATGATATATTGTGCTGTCAAATTCTGGACCTACGCGACAAGGATGGGTGAATTAATACTTTATAATAGATAGCATCTACTACGCAAACTTGATAGATGATGTTCTAAAGAGTGAAGGGTTTCGACTTACTCCAAACTCACAAATTGCTATTGTTTTGAGAACCACTAAATCATAGTGGTCCATAAATGACAAAATCACAATATCTCCGAAATACTCAGCCTCTTTCTTCAATGCTGCATTTACCTCCTTCCTAGGACTCTGATGATGCAATTTTTCATAGAAGGTATCAGAAAAAAAAATGATTTTAATGTGATGCATCATGCATACATGTGTTTTTAGTTGGATAAATCGGCTTAACATACAACAATAATGTCTTTAATGTATATAAATCTAGTAGTTGTAATAGATCCTATGAGATGGTTTTGAACTATCAGTATTCGCAGGATGAGAAATGATCATGAAGCATGTGATGAACTGCTAGGAATCAGTGACAAGCACATATTAGGATGAAAGATGCAGGACCTAACTGAAATTAATATAGGCAATTCCGAATCAACAGGTTCTAAGAGGAAATC
>JBBMKF010439489.1:0-13592 GCA_037834155.1 Curcuma caesia
TACAGGACGGAAATGGAGCAAAACAGGCGATTCGGAGTATCAATTGAAGACAAGGCAAAATAGGGTCGTGCCTCACAGACACGGCCGTGTCTAGTACCTCCCCAGGGCCATGCTCAGTGTACACGACCGTGTTTGCCAACAGAAGATCAACTTCAGAGACCGTGCCCCTCAAATAGAAGCCCAACTCCTCCTGGTCGTGCCCCACAGGCACGACCATGCCCTCCTTCAGCAGCTGCCAGGACATGGCCACATGGCCGTGTCACCTCTTCAGTGCCATGCCGCCAAGACATGGCCGTGTCTAGGAGGCACGGCCGTATGTCATCAACAGAGACTTGCCAGCCCCTGGCCGTGCCTCACAGGTACGACCGTGCCACCTGCTTAGAGCAACCACTGGGTGTGGCAGTGCTTATCTAACAGAGAGGCGGCCACACATGGCCGTGTCTCCTAGACACGGCCGTACACGGCCATGTGACGGGGGCGTGCCTGACCATATAAATAGTGCTCTTTTGAGCCCTAAGAAAGGGGGGAGAGACTTTGGAGAGACCAAGGAGCGTTCTAGAGCCACCGACGCCTCATTCTGGAGCAAGATTCGACTATCCGTTCATCCGTCTGGACACTCCATCACCTCCATTCATCATCTTCACAGAGATTGTAAGCCGGAGAAGAAGATATACATCGATAAGTTCTTTTCCTAGTTTTCTTCTTAGATTCAAGGGATAGAATGTATTATCTACAATCTTCTTCGTGTTGTAACATCTCCGCTATGGAGTAGTCCTGTAGATTCTAGGATGTAGGAGGAATCAAGGTTAATGGTTGATTGTACTTGAGGATTTGTAAATTGCCATGTTCTATGATATGAATATACAATTTGCTTCATGAATTTGTGCTCTGTGCTTATTTGATGATATACTTGTGAATGAGTATTGAATATATGAGGATAGGGATGATTTATGGTTTAAGGATTCTTAGGATCGTATACCCGGGGCGCCTCGTGACAGGAGGAATGCCTTTAATCGGACCTTCTGAGGAATTTCTTATGCTATAATGAATCTTTATGAGAAATAACTAATGGTTACTTATTATTGGGGAGAGATCTTTAAACGGATACCCAGTGACAGAGGGTAGGACATCTAGTAGTATACTGGGGCACCCGAGTGACAACGGGAATGCCTTAACCAGGCTATCTGGAGTCATCTCAAACCGATAATAGTAACACTAGAACACCATTGATTTATTCCAAGGAAACCTGACGAGGTCTAATTGGATATTTTGATTAAAATCCCTATAATTGTGCATTTATTGAGGAATGGTAGAGGATCCATAGTCAATCAATTATTATCTTGAGGAATCTGAAGTCCTAGGATCGCTTTCCCAAACACTGTCACAGTCAAATTTTGTCCGATTAAGGATTAGGAGCACTACAACACTCTTTCTCCCCTACATCAATTCAATTCACACGAACTCTCCATTCTTATTGTGCTGGTTTAGTAATTAATTCCACGGTCCCTGTGGATTCAATATTTTATTACTTGACGACATTCCGTATACTTGCGGAAAGCCTATCATATGTTTATACCATGAGTCATTTGCTTCGGACTAGATAGATCTTTTTGGTGAATCTATTCACCTTCTATATGCTTTTTAGCAAAGCCTCAGCCATAAACGAATTTGGGACATCTTTACTGCGAACCATTTGCTATGAATTAGATAAATCATTCTAAGTGGATCTATTAACCAAAAATATACATCCTCAACAAAAGTGCATATGCTCTCACTCACATAGCTCACAATGTACTCCCTCTCTAGCAAGATGTATGCTCTCACTCCTCACCTTCTCAAATATACATACTCATACATAATAGATGTCTCCACAACTCCAAAAGATGATCCATCTAAAGCTGCTGAAGCTCCGTCCAAAACTGACGAGATGCACCCCAAAGACTGCCCCATTCAACCCATCCCTCTCCTCCAGTGTCAACATCACAATCTGCATGTATCAGGAGAGTCTACACGTATCTAAAGAGGCACATCCCACTAGCCATATCGCAGTCCATCTCAACATAGTATGATAGTGAAGGCGCTAGAATTCCGTTCTATTTCAATTTCTCCTAGATAAAAAAATTATACAGGGATAAAACTTTTCCAAGCAACCCTCATGATCGATTAGACATGTACTTGATCGATCAAGCATGTTCTTGACCGATCGAAGCACACCTTGATCAAAGTATAAGATCGTCGACCTCTTGTGTTGGTATTCAAGATCCATACAAAGAAATAACTACGTGTAGGATCGCTGGAACACGCTAGAGGGGGTGAATAGCGTGTTCTCGCTTTTTGAAATTGTTCGTTCATTTCTATCAAAAATTTACAACGGAATATTAGAAAGAGATGCAGGGATACGCGGATTTTACTTGGTTCCTAACCCCGCCAGGGTTAGTACATCCAAGGCCTATGCACGGGAGGCGTCCATCCACTAGTGATCTCCTTTTCGAATGTTATTTGGAGGCGGAGAAATCCGTCTTACAGTCCGTAAATAATATAATAATAAATAAAAGACAGTAAGAAGGAAATAGAATAACGAAAGAAAAATTGCTACCAATCTGGGAATCCTGAGCATTGTGCACTCCTCCTAGATCTTCCCCAGTTGCAAGATTTTGACTCCTTTCACGTTTGGAATCACCATTAGTTGGAGAGGAGAACTTGTGAATTGATATCTCGATGTGTGCATCCGCCCCTCCTTTTATAGCCTGCTTGAGTCGACTTGGGCCAATCTCCAATTGATTCCACGTAAGTTCGATCCACTTTCTCCGTAGCTGACTTGGCCTTCAAGTCAACTCGAATCCCTACTCAAGTCCACTCGAAGTTGACGTGGCATATATTGATAATCGTTACTTCCACGGCTCTTATCTTGTGCTCAAGTCGACTTGAATACCAACTCAAGTCGACTCCATCCGCTCAAGTCGACTTGACTCTATCTCGAATCGATTTGAGTCACTTTAACTCAAGTTTGATCTGAGTTAACCTCGGACTTAGTTCAACTGCCTTTGTTTGCTTCACCTCTACTTTCTCCATCTTGCTTCTAGCTCCTGGTTCCTGCAAGATAAGCATACAACCAAACAAAGAACCTAAACCTTACTTTGTAGATCTAACTTCAAATTTTTATCAAAATCTTGGGTTAATTTGACGCCTACTATTCCACTCCGAGAACGCGCCCTTATCCACTCCACTCAAGAGAATTTGTGCCAACCAAATCCTCCTGGCTTATTAGACTTTTGCTCGGTTCTGTCCTCAGCCCCCAGGATTTGTGCTGCGGCTCGGTCCTTTCTGACCAGCCTAGACTTCTGCTGCGACTCCATCCTCCAGATCAGCCCAGACTTCTGTTGCGACTCAGTCCTCTAGACCAGCTCAAACTTCTGCTATGACTCGGTCCTCCAGACCAGTCCAGACTTCACCTAGTACTTCGATTCTGCCAAGACTTCCACCTGATCCTCCAAACCATGACTTCCCTTTACCTAGCCTACAATTAGGACTTTTCTTTACCTAGCTTCACTCACCAGGACTTTCCTTGCCCAATCGTCCAGATTAGGACTTCGACTGCCTAGTCTAATCAACTAGGTCTTCTCGCTAGTCATCTGGTCTGACTAGACTTCACTCACTTCATCCAAATATCAAGTCCTGTTTGGATCAACCTCTTGGTCAAACTGATCAGACCTAGGTGTATTGTCAAATATCGAAACTCCAGGCAAAAGCTAGTGCTTCTTGCACCAACACTACACAGTGGAATATTAAACTAGTTATACCTTTCCTTGAGATTGTATGGATGATGGTTTGTAGCCAAAAACCTCTTTATCTTCTGTTGTATTCCTCTCCTCTTCTTGGACGTCGTGTAGGCGACGATCTCCCAAGAGAATAACCACCCACTTCTCTCCTAAGAACCCTAGCCACCGGCCACACAAGAGAGGCTCTAAGGTTGGGGCGCCGCCTCCTCTTCTTTCCCTCCTTGCTTCCAAGCCGCCGGCCACACCAAGAGATTCTAGGGTTGGGGGGCGTCCTCCTTTCTTTCCCTTCTTACTTCCAAGCCGCCAGTCACAAGGGGATTAGGATTAGGGTTTGAGCGCCGCTTCCTCCTCTTGATTCAAAGCTGCCGCCTCCTCTCAAGGTAAGAAGAGAATAGGATTTGTGGAGGGTGGATACGAGACTTTATATAGAGGTTACAACAGAGACCTAGAGGAGGACTTGGTTTAGGCCTCCTTATGGGCTTGGACTTCCTGTGTTCGGCCCGAACACCCAACTCAAGTCCATCAATATAACTCATTCCACTAAAGGGTTATTATTGAACTACCGCACTAATCTCATATTACTATATGAGCTCATTCTTATTATGAGTGCATTAATCTCCATGTGTTTAAGATATAGTATGTCCGTTAATTAAATGAGTTACTGACAACTCAATTAAATAACTTCTAATTTCAATAGTAGTATCACTCAACTTTATTATCATGCCAGACTAAGTCTACTTGCAAGGTTTATATGATAATCCTTATGACTCCTCAAGGAGACATCATCAGCATAAATAATTATGACACATATTCCTTCTATAATCAATAACATACTATATAAACAACACTATCTTCCAATTCATCGGGCCTATTGATTTAATGAATAAATCTTACCTATTGATAAGTTAAAAAAATAAATACTAAATATATGTGCTTGTTATTATATTGGGATTAAGAGAACGCACATCTATAATTACAGAGGTCTTGTTCTTTTATATAGTCAATATAAATCGAACAACATCAAACGGTCCTACTTAATACACATAGTGTACTAGTGTAATTTTATAGTCAAGATAGACTAATACCAATTACACTACAACCATTCCAATGGTTTGTCCCAATCCATCTTGGTTGCGAGCTACTATTTATAATTTATAAGGAACTGATTACATGATTTTCTATGTGGCACCACACACCATGTTATCTATAATATAAATTAAGTGGACAACTGCATTAATATATATCAGAAATATAAAATCTAAATATTTGACCAAAGTGATTCTTATTTCAAATTATTTCAAAATAGATTTTCATACAAAAAGCTAGGCTTATAGTATACATCCCAACACTTACAGATCAGAAGGCCGGCTGTGAGACAAATGAAGTCCAAAAAGGTCGATGACCAGACTCTTGGCAAGAGAAGAAAGATTGAGAGCATCACAGATTAAATGCACGTAAGGTAATTTAGATGAATTCAGTAAAAACTTCCATCAATCGATTGATTCTAATATCTAATCGATTGATGTTGGTATCAATTGACTGGAAGGTAATAATTAATCGACTGATACTAAGTTTTTAGCCTGATTCTAAATACCAGTTGACTGATACCCATGTCAGTTGAATTGATTTGAGGATCTATTCGATTGGTAAAGAATGTCAGTAAACTAATTTTGTTTAGAAGAAAACAAAATAGAATCAATTTTGCTGATTATCTACATTAGTTGACTGATTCTGTTTCAGAAGTAAATAGAATAGAATCGATTTGACTGATTCTCCATATCAGTCGACTGAGTCTATTTTGAAAGCAAACAGAATAGAATCGATTTGATTGATTCTCCATATCAGTCGACTGATTTTATTTTGGAAGCAAACAGAAGAGAATCGATTCGACTAATGACTCGACTATCCATACCAGTCAACTGATACATAAAATCAGTCGACTGATATTTAAAATTTGATAAAATTAGACACCATTTCAAAAGGTTCAAAAGTCATTATTTGGTCATTGACCAAATCAGTTGACTGGTATAAGAAATTAGTCGACAGTTCTCAAGAAAAGTTGAACATGTTTAAATTGTGAGAGTTAGCCGTGTTGGGATCGTCCCGGTCTAATGTGTGTGTTTACATGTTTCATAAATGTGCACAGCAGAAATAAATAAATAATTAACTCTAATTATTACATAACACACAGATGCATAATAGAAAATAACAACGTACAAGGCATGACAAGAAATTAAAATTTTTATAATAATAAATTATTCAAAACGTGTATCTCGCGGATAATGACGTTGAGCGGGGTTGGCATTAATCAAGCGGTCCTTGTCGAAGTCCCGTCTCTACTGGTGATCTACGTAAAGCTCTCGTTTGGACAGCTTCAGAAGTCACAAGTCGCGTCATCGTCTTCGGTATTAGCTGATGATCAATAACGATCGATTCGAGAGAAACCTTATTCTAGAAACCACGCAACAACATTTGTCGCAATCGCTTTGAGACTTTCTAACTATCACTGAGAATTGTATTCCGATGTAGTTTTCGGTGGTTAACTTTTGACCGCCGATTCAGGACAAATTGATCGGAACTATTCCGATGATTGATGGAACTAAATTTGATTGCTTTATAAGCTCTTGGCGGCAAAACTCGCGATAATTTTGACAGTGATTTCACAAATCACCATCCACTTAAAGCAATATTAGGCGACAAGGGGCAATCCTTCTAGCAGCAACTTCGGCTAGCAATCCGGCGGTGAATCCTCCGGCAAAGTAGACCAGCAGTGGCAGAAACCCTGAAACCTCTACAAAACAGAAACTGACGACTGTGCTTTTCAGCAGACATCAAGCAAAGGCAGCAAGCTCTCTGATCAGGAGAAAGAACCGACGTCGCCGGTGCTTAGGGTTCCGACCACGAGAAACCAGGATGCGCGTCGCGGCCATTCCACGAGCACTGGCGATCTGTAAACTATTCCCCTATTCTCACGCGTTCAACCACGAGAAAAGAAAGGAACGCCGTGCGCAGGCGGCGATCAAGAGGAGATCTCTCGCCGTGATCGATCGAAGACCACTGGTGTGCATGATCAGGAGAGGGAAACACGATAGGCGACAACAGTCGCTGTGCACAGGGCCGAGAGGTAGCAGCACCACGAATCCTCCTCCATGCGACTGGCAGTGATCTCCTGTCCGACGATGCCCTCGTGCAGACGGGAGGCGTTGGTGGTGCACAATCGGGGAAGTAGAAGATTCGCTGCCTTAGGGTTTGGGGAAGCCAGCAGCCACGGATGAACAAGGTGTTATGCGAAGGAGATGATAAATAGGGCATCCCACGCGATTCCCGTTTTAAATTGGAGCGATAGTAATGTAGTCTAAACCGGGTTGGCGCACGTTGTAAACTAGAGAGGAAATAACCTAGGCTGAACCGGGTCAGCCCATGTTCACTGTAGCGAATCGGGTTCATTCTTGGTTCGCTTGGTTCAATAACCAAATGATTTTCGATTTGATCCAAATTAGTTTTGTTCATTTTGTCTTCACAAGACGAAGCTTCTCATCACATCTGTTTTGTCAAAATATCTTTCATCATGAACTAAATCAAGTTGGTTCAATTTGGTTCAAAAACGAAACGTTCAGTTCAATAACCAAACGACCTCTGATTTGAACGAAATCAATTTAGTTCATTTCATCTTCATAAGATGAATTCCATCATTTTTCTTTTATCCAGTCCAACCAGACTTTATTTCTCTTGATCTGAGAATCCAATTCTCAAACTCGTTTTAAGTCCTTCGGAGAACTTGTAGTGCGTGTGATCCAATAGGTTCCCAGCTATGTTGGTCGTCCGTAATTAACGATTAATTATGGAACGATCATGAGTGACACCTAGTAGTACATCATGATCTCTAATTGATCGAAAAATCAACAATTGATTTCAGAACATTTCTAAACCCTTCAACAGCTCAAATTAAACGTGTCTCGTTCTTTTCACTGTCTTTTATCCGCTTGGTTCAGGACATGGTCTATGTGTCGGCCCCCACTAGGCTGACTACGTCACACTTAGCCCAAGCTACTTTCTTGTCTTGTGAATTCAAGTTACTTGTACATGCATCCAAGAGTACCACGCCAAAGACTTTTAATAACAATCTTGACAAGCGGCTACAGGGTATACGTCTCTCTTTCTAAGCAGCGGTGAATCCTCTGTGGGTTATTCAAACACCTTTGGGCACTTCGACTTATACCCAATCATCTCGGGTGCACACCTCCTCAAAGATGCTTATTTAAGATGTCAAAGTATAAGTCTCCATAACCAAGATGACTTGAATATCACAAGTCAAAGGAAACTCGCACTTAAGCTGCACTAAGATCTTCATTGACATTTGTATCGAACCATATGAAGTCTCAAGGTAGGTCACTCCAATGAACTTATTACCTTTAATCAGTATCCACGTTTAACTCTCAATATCCAATGTCTCCAGCCAGCGAGATCAACTGCTTGGTTAACCAAGGAGTTCAAAACGTGCTAGTCTCGACAGAATTAATGACATCCGTACTCATCAATTCCTCGACTTGGAATAGTTTCAATACATTCATAATTGCACATATAGAGATGCTTACTAGTTGTGATCTAATCACAAATTCTCTCATTCTATGAATCATATTGCGGGCATTCAGTATTTGAGTTTAAAATGCAATCAAACACATATGGAATGCGCACTCAAATAGTAAATTGTTATTTATCCAATAAATAGTATAATCGTAAGGCGATTATTTTAGGAAACCTCTCAAATCTAACAAGCCGTTGATGGGTACTGTTCATGCCATCTTGCTTTAAGTTTTCTTGTTGAAGTGTTGAAGAATTCATCTAGTATTCAACTACACAACTTGGAGCAATTCCTAAAAGAAGAAGTAAATCTATCAAGATCATTGTAAAACTTCTTTTCTTCTTCTTTGTGTTTTCTAATTGTTCTTGTAAAACATCGTAATCCTACTATAAGAGGGGTTCTCTTCCTTCGGGATTTATCTGAGACGGAGAAGGTTTAGTGGAAGTGGTGAGTTAAGAGTATGTAGGATCGTAGAGAGCGTTAGAGAGGGTGAATAGCGCTGTCTTTTTAGCATTTTCTTAGTTTTTATAAACTCGTTGAATATTTCATTCATTCGTGAATTAGAGAATGTTGCAGTGAAAATAAAAGAATCACGACACAAAGTAAGAAGAACACAAGATCTTTTTTTACTTGGTTCATAACCACAGGCTGTTGTTCCAAGGCCCACGATCTTTAATCGTTTACATATGGGTAATCCACTATTTAACTCCTTCCTTATGGAGAGGAGTTGTAATGATTTATAAAATATAATCACGATAAAAACTTTATTGATGTGCATAGGGTATACATATATTTTTACTACTTTTATTGCACATCTTTATACATTTCATGATGATACTCTGTGTTTGTCACACCCTTTATCCATGTATTAGGCATATTTTCTCTATTTCCTAGTTCGGAGGTCTGCTCTCATACTTGTGCATTTGCAGGACGAAATTTGGAGCAAAATAAGGTGAAACGGAGAAAGAACAACAGAAGGCAAGACAGGGTCATGCCTACAAGGCACGATCGTGCTTGATCACCTGAGCTGCCGTGTCCACCAGACACGGTCGTGCCGTTGTTACAGAAGATCAGCTGCTCCGGGTTGTACCACAAAGCACGGTCGTGTCCTCAATCCAGAGTCAACCAAACCACGGGTTATGCCTACAAGGCACGGTCGTGTCCCTATAACAGAAGCACCAGTAGCTGGAGTCGTGTCTACAAGGCACGACCATGCCCATTTTATAGATTGAAACCAGCTTCGGGTCGTGCCTCTTTTCTAGATCAAGACAAGCTTAAAGTCGTGCCTATTAGGCACGACTGTGCCAATGGAGGACTTGAGGAGAGCTTCTGGGCTGTGCCATGAGGCACGACCGTGTCGCGTCTAGGGGCATATATAAGCATCTCTTAAAACCCTGAAAAGGGGGGAGCTCTTGGTGGTGAAATCGTAGTCGCTATTCGGAGAGGAATTCAGCGATCCATCCATCCATCCAGGACTACTCCGCCGATTCCATCCACTATCGACGAGGAGATTGCAATTCAAGGAAAATTGCATACATTGATAAATCTTTTTCCTTTTTCTCTTTCAGATCTAGGAGCAAGATGAACTATTATTCTTCTCCTTTGCATTGTATTTCCTCCGTCATGGAGTAGATCTCTAGATTCTAGGATGTAGGAGAAATTGAGATGTAATGGATGATTGAATTTAATGGATTTGCTATTTATCATTTTCAAGGATATGTTTATACTATGCTATATGGATTTGTGCCCTGCATCTATTTGATGATATGTTTATAAAGACTTCATTTCATATAGATGAGAGTGAATTATAGTTTAATGAAAATCTTAGGATCGTATGACCGGGGTGCCTTGTGACAGAAGGTGAACCTTTAATCGAATTTTCTGAGGAGATTCTTAGACTATAATGAATTCTCATGAGAGATAACTAACGGTTATTGATTACTAGGAAGAGATCCTTAATTGGGTACTCAGTGACAGATAGTAGGATACCAGTAGTATTGCTGGAGTGCCTGGTGACAGCGGGGGAGCTATAGAACTAGGCTATCTAGGTATCATCTCGGACTAGTAGTCATAGCATTAGAGGAATCATGATTTAATTCCGATAAGTCCTGATGAGGTCTAATCGGATAGCTTGGTTAGAATCTATGCATTGGTATAATCATTGAGGAATGGTAAGGAATCCATGATCAATCAATCATAATCTCGAGGAATCTAAAATCCTAGGATCATTTTCCAATCCTATCATTTAGCTGATTCCCCTTTGATTAAGATTTAAGTACTTTAATTTTCTCTCTCTCTTTCCCATCACCTAAGCTCGTACATTCGCAACTCTTTTTGTGCTAGTTTAGTGATAAATATCACAGTCCTTGTGGTTCGATATTTTTTATTATTTGACGACACTCGTACTCTTGCGAGAGCTTATCATTTATCATAGAATTTAAAGCATACAATAAATCGTTACCCAAACCAGAAGATGAGATGAATCTTGTTGTGCGAACTCCGATGTTACGACAGCTTTTAGGATAATCCTTCGCACGCAGACTACCCTCGGGTTGCTTTGGAATGCTTTGAATTGATGCCTAGAAGCCTGCTATCGATGCTCTTTTATAAGGCTTTCCAGGAGCCTGGATTCCTTTTCCAGGCACCTCCACGCCGTCCGTCGATCCGCCATCGAAGCTGCTGACCCGACACTTCCAGTCGCTTGGATTCCACTTCCAGTCGACTCCGTGCTGACATGGAGGTTCTGGATGAACTTTGACTTCCACTGCGATTATCCGAACCCGAGTCGCCTGGATTCACCTTCCAGGGGCCTAGATCGTTCGATTGCCTGGATTCCGGATAGAGTTGCCCGGAATCAAAATTTTGGCCTCTCCTATCTGCATTATAAGTTAGTCTAAAAATAAAAAACAGAATTAGATTAACAGTTTTTGAACTGTTAAGTGGTCCTAACTTCAGGTTTCCAATGAAACTTTGAGTTAGATTGACACCTACTATTCCACTCCGGGAACGTGCCCTTACCCACTCCACTTGGGAGAATTTACCTTATTTGCTAGTAAGTCCTCCAGACTTGTTGGACTTTCTGCTTAGTCATGATCCTCGACTCCCAGGATTTGCTGCTAGGCTACTGGTCCACCTGATCGCTTAGACTTCCACCAAGCATCCGGTCCTTTTGACCTGTCTGGATTTTTGCCATGCTTTCCTGTCCTCCTGACCTGCCTGGACTTGCACCTGGTGTACTTGACCTTGTTAAGACTTCTGTCTGATCCTCCAAATCAAAATTTACCTTTGCCTAGCCGCAACTAGGATGTACTTTGTCTAGCCTCAACTAGGACTTTCCTGTGCTTTCTGCACACTAGATAAGCTTGTCAGTACACAACACACACTTAACTTGAACCTCATGCCATCATCAAAACCAAGGTTCGATCATCTGGTGCTCCCCGCACTAACAGAGTGGATCCTTAGATTAGTCACCTTAAGGAGGTAAATACCAAGTAAAATCATTCGAGTTAGCGTTGTGTTCATGGTGTGGTTGGTTCGCTAGAAGTTTCTGCTGCTATAGATCAAGTTTAAGCGAGTTGAGCAATTCAACCCCCCTTCTAGCTCATAAGATTCTAATGAGTGGTCTAATAGCAAGGTCGCTTTAGAGGACTTACATCCAAAGAAGCCAAGCTTAGAACAACAAAATGTCATTGAAAGAAGGTCACAACACTACATGGCCATCGTACTTTGAGGGAAACAACTTCGCATACTGGAAGAGTTGCATGGAATACTACTTGAGAATTGAAATAGATATATGATTCTCTGTAACTGAGGGCTTCTCCGAACCAACAGATGAAAATGGAAGAGTCGTAGAATCAATAGGATGGTTAACTGAACAAAAATGGAAGTCACAAGCAAATACCAAAGCGGTGGTTACCTTGTAGTGTGGACTGAGCTCTGAGTAGTGGATTAAAGTTGGTCCATTCAAAAGTGCTAAGAAACTATGAGATAAGTTAATTGAACTTAACGAGGGCACTAAGGATTTCAGAGTTGCGAAAAGGAACCTTCTTGTCAACCAAATGCAAAATTTTATAATAAAGGAAGGTGAAATCGTGAATCAACTTCACAGAAGATTCAAAGAATTGCTAAATGGGCTTCATGCCATTGGAGAAAGGTTAGAAAATAGATATCTCATCATGTATGCCTTGAAATCTTTCCCTAGAGATTCATTGTGGTCATCTATGGTGGACTAGATGAACTATTTTGTGAACTTGTCAATTGTTAAACTAGATGAACTATGATCAAAGGACTTGTCAATTGTTAGAGTAGATGAACTATTTTGTGAACTCAAATTGCATGAACAAGCTAATGCAAGTCATAAGGAGAAGGGTATAACTTTAGTTGCAGTTGAAAAGAGCAAGAAAAAGGGGAAGGAGAAGAAAAAGGAAAGGAAAGAAGAAACTTCATCTGAACGAAGAAGAGAGTTCATCAAGCAAGATGCAAATTTTGTAAAGAAAATGATGAGTAGATCTAGAAAATTCGACAAGAAGGATGTGAAGAAGATTCTAACGGATAGCAAAAGGAGAGGTAAATCTCTAAAAAAAATTAAAATTTAAAGCTGATGTGATTTGCTTTGAGTGCAATAAAAAAGGATACTTAAAGTTTAAGTGTTCAGAAGTAAAGAAGCAAGAGGACAAACTTAAGAAGAAAAAGAAGAAAGCCCTAAAGGCCACATGGGATGATTCCTCTTCAAGCTCATCAGAGGAAGATAAAGGAAAGAATTCAAGGCATGTGACACTTATGACTTTAGACAATGTGGAGAGTTACAAAGATGAAAATAGTCACAGTGAAGATGTGGATTCCTCATGTGAGTCATCATCCAGTGATGATGAGGTAACTTTTTTCAAGCTTTACAAGATGTATGCTACTATTGCATGTTTAACAAATACTTTATCAAAATCTAAAGGTAAGATTAAAAAACTATAAAATGAGTTGAAAGTGCTTAAACTTGAAAATGCATCATGCGACCATTGCTTGCATCATGAAAATAGCAATACTTCAGTAGGTAAACTTAAGAACGAAAATGCATCTCTGATACTGCAAGTAGATGATTTTAGAAATGCATTGGAAAAGTTTACATCAAGTTCTAAGTACTAAAACATGATTCTAGGAGCTCAGAGGATTGTTTATAACATGGCAGGTTTACGATATAAACCAAAATAAAAGAAAATGAACTATATGTCTTTAACAAG
>JBBMKF010439599.1:0-30903 GCA_037834155.1 Curcuma caesia
TCGGTTCGGTTTGATCGGCTAATTCAGTTTAACCGATTTTTTGCTCACGGTGATCTTGATCATCTTTCCTTCCTCTCGCCGGCCATAGTAGATGGAAGCAGAGAGAGCACAGACGTTTCTTTTAGCTACCAAAATGACATTTTGTTGTCTCGCTTTTGCTTATCTCCCTGCAACAAAAAGTGACAAGTTTAAGTCTTCTATCACAATGGGTAACGAGTGATTTATATAGTAAGGGAATGGAAAATCTATATCGTCGATTCATGGGACTCTTCTGTCGTCATCACAATGATCATAATTGGGTCGTTTCTGTCTCAAAGGTTGGACTTTCGATGTTTTTGGAGTTATAGGTGAGTATTCGGTTAAAACCAAATCAAACTGAATCAAATTAATCAAAAATTGAATAAATTGATTTTTTTTGAATCAACTAAATCGATCAAATTTTTCAATAAAAATAGAATAAATCGAATCGATATTTTATCGGTTAATTCAGTTTTTTATTGAATAAACTGAATTAATTAATTTTGTTAATATTATGAATATTTTACTAATGAATTAAGGATTTATAAATTTATTTACTTAAAATTTATAAATTATTTTTTTTAATTCGGTTTAACCAAATAAGGAATTTTAAAATCGAAATCGAACCGAATTAACCAATTTTTTAGATAAAATAACTGAAATTCTGAAATAATCGAAGTAAATTAAAAATTTAATTTAATTCGATTTAACCGATTTTTTGCTCACGGTGATCTTGATCATCTTTCCGCCGGCCATAGTAGATGGAAACAGAGAGCACAGGCGTTTCTTTTAGCTACCAAAATGACATTCTGTTGTCTCGCTCTTGCCTATCACCCTGCAACAAAAGGCGACAAGTTTAGGTCTTCTATCACAATGGCTCTTCCATCGGTGAACTTAGAAGTTTAGGTCTTCTATCACAATGGCTCCTTCCTGTCGCCGGCCGCCTTGCAAAAAGGTGACAATTTTAAGCGTTTTGAGCGTCAAAGTTTTCCGTTCAACTGCAGCAAAGATCTCGGTCATCCACTGATCAGTCTTCGATAGGCACAATCAACTAATGTGTCAGAAACAAACAAGAAAATGATCGATCAAAGGCCTGGCCCGAAAGACCCCTCTTTGCCCGAAAACGGACTGATGCTCGGATCACTTCTTTTAGTTTGCTTGGATTTCCATACCATTAATCTGAATCAAGTATAATATTCAGATCTCTTTCATTTCCATCCATAAAGATAGATATCCTAAATTTTCAGTTTATTTCTTTCATCTGCATCGGAACATCGAAAATTACCCAGAGAAACGTAGTTTTTTCAAATTGATTCATGTTTTGCTTTGATCTATCTTTCTTCCAAAGTAATCACAACCTTCATTTTTTAATAAAGTATAGATGGTGCCGTTGCTACAATGCCATCCTTTTAATATTCCAAAATTCTCACATTTTGTCGGACAACTATTTCTCGTATTCAAAGTTTGTGGGGGAAAAAGGAAAGTCCACAAGGCAACGCCCGTCGACCCACGCCACTGCAGTAGGAAATCACTTTTTCAGAAAACCTCTCCTTTTTCTTTCTTTTCTTAAATCAACACCTCTTTATTTCAGCTTGGCCCTTGAAGTTTGCCTTTTGTATCTTGTATTAATGAGTTTATGCTATAATTTAATGCCCGTACATTGATTATTTGGATGCCAAATTTTCTAACCATTGCAATATGATCAGATTATTAAGAAGTTAATTAGAAAAACGTGTTTGTAATTCTTACAAAACGGTGTCTCTAATCGTAAGGTTTTCTACTCTGTAATTTGTGCGTAGTAGAGGGGTTTCCGTGAATGATTTCCAACATTTCAACTAATAAGTATTGAATTAATAGCAGGCAGCGAGGGCTGCTTCCCTCCTCGCCGCCTCGCCCTTCCTTCCTCGAGCGATTGGAGACGATCTCCACAGATCTCGCAACGATGGCGCACGCTCTAGGAGCTATGGTATGCGATCTTCGCCTTGGTTTTGCTTTAGGCTTTTATCTCCTTCAAGTTTTTGACTTCTGATGGGTTGACTCTTTGGCAGGCATCTGTCTCTGCATCTGTTGCGCCGGATGCATCGCTGAGGAAGGCGGGATTGAAGGTGAAACTCGATGGCCGTCGAGATTAATGTTACTTGAGTAGTTTGCTTTCTTTTTACTGGTTTCGTGGTTATTTATGTCCGTTGCTTAGTTGGATAATTGTAATATCCAAATCTACTATTCAAATGTGAGATAAATTGTAATGCCCGTTGCTTATCTGGCTTGTTTGATTGGACTGGTAATGGGATTGAAGCTTTGTCGGGATATTTTAAGCATTTAACTTCGTACCCAAATTTAATGAGTATATTGTTGAAAATGAAGTTTCTTGCTTGTACTTTTTGGCTTCTTTATTTGTCATATTGATCGTTCAGCTACATTTCTGCCTCATCAGGCTGTTAGCAGATGTTTCTAGGTTAACATTAAGTAGAACCAGTTTCTTGAATTCTTTTGAGCGTGTCTAATTTGGGACTCCTGCATTCTTGTGCTGCTTCTTGGTTGTTCACATCTTGAAATAAAGAGAATTATTTTGTGAATGTGTTTATAGTGAGTAACAAATAACTTGTGTGTCTATATGACTCAATGTCTTAAAGTAGCTTGATATTTGATGATACAATCTTATATGTTTTGAAGTTCAGTTGACTTTGCTTTGTCAACTAAACAGACTTGTTTCACTCATTCAGGTTCAAAACAGTCTTAGCTTCGACAATAAATTATGGATGCCGTTGCCATCAGTAAACTTAAAAAGCAGAAAAGCACCCACATATCGATGCAAAGTTGTATCTATGTCTGTCCAACAAACTGTCAAAAACAAAGTCCCAGTTCAACCCTTGGAACTTGAGAATGCTAAAGAGCCGCCTCTTAATCTATACAAGCCCAAGCAACCATACACCACCGCAACGATTGTCTCGGTTGAGAGGCTGGTGGGACCAAATGCACCTGGTGAGACATGCCATATTGTGATTGATCATGGAGGCAACGTGCCTTATTGGGAAGGTCAAAGCTATGGTGTTATCCCTCCTGTAAGTGGTATTTTTGGTGCTCAAATTTCATGAGACTGTATTAGATGAGGCTCTTAAATATTCTTTCAAGCCTTCTGTAAGTAGAAGACAATTCACAGTTAAATGCTTGTCTTTGTTACAATTTTCCTCCAGAACTTTTAATTGATTCTTTTCTTATTTTGATTTTGCCTTTGTTAAATGCTCATTACTTCATTGTTGTTTTCAACTACAAGTCATCAGTGATTATGTTAGCCATCGACTAATACAAGTGAATGCAAGATACCCCTTGATGGAGTGATTTATGACCATACACTCAACTTATTTTTGGATCCCTCCTCTTAAATAGCAAACACAGTTAATTGGCAACAAACTGGGTGGTTATGACCATGATGCTCCTTGTAATTAGATTTTTGTCCAAGTGCTTATTTTTGTCCTTGTTTTACCCTGGTTACACAAATCTGGTATTAGTTGAGTCAAAATGATCATTTGAAGGTTTCATGTTAGGAGTAAGTTCCACAAATGCTATGGTGTCTGTTGAAGTGAATTCTTGTTTTCTTCTGATAGTCAAAAGCCCTTGGCTTTCTGTGGATGTTCATATGTTTTTTAGCTCTCTTAATCCAAATGAAGACATTAGTCATTTTTGTGGTTATGACATTCCTGTTTTTTATTTATCTATTTGTTTCCTCAGGGTGAGAACCCGAAGAAGCCAGGGAATCCTCACAATGTCCGACTCTATTCAATTGCATCAACTAGATACGGTGACTCATTTGATGGAAAGACAGCCAGCTTATGTGTCAGAAGAGCTGTTTATTATGATCCCGAGACTGGGAAGGAGGACCCTTCCAAGAAGGGTATCTGCAGTAATTTTCTCTGCGATTCAAAGCCAGGGGACAAGATTCAGCTAACAGGTATGATTTGATCACTTATAGTTTAGCTTATGGGGTGAGCAGAGTTCGGTTTACCAGTTTCATAGGTTTATTTGAATTTGAAACAATCAACCTAGAACCAACCAAAAACCAAACGGTTTGTATTGACAGCAAAATCAACCCAATTTTCGGTACAGACTTAACTGAAATTTTAATTAAAAAAATTACAAACTAACTACATAGTAACTACTAAGTTACTAAACGATATGTTATTTAATTAGTAGCTAATACTCATTGTACTGTCTATTTATCATCCTAAATAATAAAAAGGATATAAACAGTAACCGAATACATACTAAATATTAGGATAATTGTGGATTAAAGTATATAATAATATATTTATATTTATATAATTATTAATCACTTTGGTTCAATTTTATTAGTTTCACCAGAACTCTAAATCATAATGGAACCAAACTTGAAAAGATTGGCTACTTTCCAACTCCAAACTAAATTGGAAAAGTGAGCAATTGTATTTGTCCTTTTTGGTTCTGTTCAATTTACTGATTTAAAGCTACACATGCCCATCCCTATTTTAGCTACAGCTTGTTGATAGCTTTTAATGGAGCACGACACAAACAACTCCATATATGCCTTTGAGAATAAATTTGTAACTGCAAGATTGACACAAAGGTCACCAGTTCAGCTATTGGATTAGAGTTCTGTTGTGATCTAATACTATTATTAGTGGATCATTGTTTATGGACAATTGCAGGACCCTCTGGAAAAATCATGCTGCTACCAGAAGATAACCCGAAGGCAACTCATATCATGATCGCTACGGGGACCGGAGTTGCTCCTTTCCGTGGATACCTTCGCCGCATGTTCATGGAAGATGTAACTTCCTCGTACAAGTTTGGTGGCCTGTCATGGCTCTTCTTGGGGGTTGCAAACTCTGACAGCCTTCTCTATGATGAGGAGTTCAACAGCTATCTTAAAAACTACCCCGATAACTTCAGGTAGCTGAACCATTCCCTGGACTATATATCGTTTCTGAATTAACTCCAATTCTTTGTACTCTGTTGTTAGGTATGACAAGGCACTCAGCAGGGAGCAGAAGAACAAGAGTGGCGGAAAGATGTACGTTCAAGACAAGATTGAGGAGTACAGTGATGAAATCTTCAAGCTTTTAGACGAAGGCGCACACATCTACTTCTGTGGCTTGAAGGGAATGATGCCTGGAATTCAAGATACACTAAAGAGAGTCGCGGAGCAGAGAGGCGAGAATTGGGAGGCCAAGCTCTCCCAGCTGAAGAAGAACAAACAATGGCACGTTGAGGTCTACTAGGCAAAGTCAAGGTCTCCATAGGAACACATATTTCATCTATTAGCAAATTATTTTTCTAGATTTATGAGAGAGACCCTTGATGTGGGAAGGAATAAGGTTTAAGTGTAGCTAAATCAAATATTGTGCTCTCGAATGTTGTTTGGGGGATCAATTTGTACTTCAAGTTCGCGGATTCTTGTATTCTGATTAACTAGAGAAACTCTTTAATTTGCCAATTCGTAAGCAATGTCTTACGTGTCTTAATTATATTTTAATTTCTCATTTGATCGAAAATAGACTAGTGTATTATTCGATGAACTAAATTGTCTCGCCGTGGACGTCCACTAAATGACGTATAGTTCTTCCAGCATTTTAGGAGCACTTTGCGAGTTAAAAAACAACCTTTACCCACTCTCGTACTCCCCACCTGATTTGACTGACGATGTTACCCCACTCCATATGTTTTCGAGTAGGATGGGGGAAAAACTCCTTCATTTTTTATCAAACTTGCACAGCTATCTATAAATTAGCGGTCTTGTCACGATCGTTCATAATTCGCCATCCGTTGCCGGCTACAGCGTCGTTCTTCCGTTCCCAATTGCCATCCGTCGCGTCGGCTCTCATCGCTTCCTGCGAAATCCTAGCCCAGGTGCCGCCGTCTCCCTTCGACTTTCTTCGATTTCTGCCTCGTATTCCCTCGATCGGGTTCTATTCCGGGGAGCCCTGCTTCTGGATCTGCGCCCCTGCGCTGCGATTTCGTCTAGGGTTTGGAATCCACCTATTTTTCGCTGTTTATTTAGGAAGCGTGAATTTATTAGAGTTTTTTTTTTCGATTCAATATTTTGGCGTGGATCTTGTTTATGAAGTCGTTGTTACTAGTCTGTACTCGTCGTCGGTGTTTCTTCTCCTGGTTTGATCGTATTTATGGAATTTTGCTATTTGATTCTTTTTGATGCAGTGGTAGTTGATGGGCGATTGATCTTACTTCTGCTGGTGGATGACTGAGATTTCGTTCGTGCGGTCGGAAAATTGCTAGTCCGAGGAGGGCTGGCTTCATTAACTCAACCACGGCTCCGATAAAAGAATACCATCCTTTAGATCGTAGGGGAAGACCATGCTTTCAGCACTTTCCTAAGTTTTTGCTTGCCTCCCCTTCTTTCCACGGCGGCAGGGGTGCCCTACCTTCTGCTGGGGGGCATCCTTCGGATCTTACGTTCCTTGCTGGTGGCGGGCGCAATCTGATCTGCACTATATCTTAGTGTGTAGTTTCTGATATTTAGTTCTGGTTAAGCTTTTCTGTCAGGACGGTTATGGCCCCAGTTGGACATGCTGAAAGTGAATGTACGCTTCAGCGGGAGAGCACGAGAACCGAGCGGTGCAAAAATCATCAAGTGCCTAATTGTTAGTTTTTTCACTCACCTAACTTCTTCATGCATTAATTACTTCCAACCTCTTTTTTGCTTTCTTTCTTTTCTGTTGATTTGATCAGTCATTTGTAATTTAGGATAAACTCCACTCTCTAATTGGGAATTTGTTATTTATATTATAGTAATTTTTGTCACACTTTGGATACAACTGAGTAGATTTCGTTGAAACAGTATAAGAAAATTGAAGGCATAAGCAGAGTCTCAATAATATTAAATCTGGATCCGTTTACAATTATTATTGTAGAAATTTGTATGCAACCTGCTTCATATGTTTTTTTACACTCAGAGAATTCCCCTACCGTTTTCTTTATTTTAATCATTTTTCTAGTGTCTGTTGAGGCGATGAATGCGTGAAAGGTTTTTTTATGATAAAAAAAATCGACTTTAATTTGGGTATTGCTACTGAAGAAGTTGTTGTTTGAATAGAAGATGAAATATTTCTGAACAAGTTTTACAAGCTGATTTCACTAAATGGTGAATTGTTACTTCATACTATATACATCTGGGTTTCATGAATTGGTGGTTCTGTTCCAATTTGACATTGCTAATATGATTTTCCTAAGTTTCTGTTCGATATCTAATTCTTTATAATTTACTTGCACAGGCTCATCTTCATTTTTAAAAATCTAACTAGCTGACGTATACTGCAGCTTCTGTAAAATCTATTCCTATCAGCTTAGACAAGTAATGAAGTAAGATTGCTTGAATACTGGCCAAGGCCAAGAAAATCATCTCAAGAGGGAGGAAATGTTGGTAATAAAACATAAAGCAAAATAAAAGGATAAGGAGGGACGAATAAATGCAACTTAGAATACGAATCTGGCATCACTGAGTTACATGAACCTAGCAACAGTTAAGATTTACACACAAACATACACTGCATGACTAGCCAAGCTTAATCACAATGATTAACTAACTCAAAAAAAGCTGTGCTCTTTGACGCAGTTTTTGATTAGTAGTGCCAACTTGATTAAACTTCAAGATACTTTTGATTGTTTTCCACATAATAAGTTTCATGCATGTATTAGTATGCCATATTTTAATTAAAGCTCTAAAGCCTGTGTAGGCTACGTTTGTGTTTGACATGTTTCGCCTGAATTTACTTTTGTTGCTAAAACTAGTAAATACTTTATACAGGACTTATAGTGATTTTGAAATTTTCAGGCATTACAGATGTCTATCATCTTGGTAAATCTATACAAGATGATGATGTTTTAGGTGACTTGCCATGCTTTGAGGCAAGAAGTCATAGTCCATTGGACATTCTTCTACTTTCTCAGGTATATCTGCTTAGTGAGCTTGTTTTCTTCTACTTCTATAAGCCCTTATATAATAAGTTATTAAAATGCTAACCATGAACATCTAGTGGGAGGATCACGCCTCGAAGGGAAATCTTAGATATGATGTCAGCACTTGTCAAATGAAGGTCCCTTTTCCAACTGATTGTTGCACTTAATGTCTTATTATTGATCCATTGAATATCTTTTGATGCTTTTTGCAGATAGTTTCTGGTGCAAAGAAGTTCATTGCTCAGCTGAATGAAAATTGGAACTTAAATACCCTTACGGACTTTGAGAAGAAAAGCTTTCAAGCCCGCGGGCCTTACTGCTTTAGTGATGTTAAACCTCACAGGGAGGATTTACTAATTTGTGTGACTTTTGGAGAAAAGGAGGGGTCTGAACTTGTTTCATCATCTATCCTTCCTAAAGATGGAGTTTTAGTTATTGCAAATGTAAGCACTTCTTTAGAGTAGTCCACGCTTCCAAGGTTGTGGATTAACTTGCATAAAATAATCTTATTATTAATTAATCTCTTTTTGAAGGCAAATCCTGTGGAATATGGCCACATATTCTTGGTACCATATGATGTCCATAAGATGCCTCAGCTCTTAGATAAGAGAGTTCTTGGATTGATGACACAAATTGCGGCTGAAGTAGCCAATTCCTCTTTTCATATCTTTGTGGATTATGATGCTTCTGAAAGTATGGATCATAGAGGTTTTCAGGTGATTTTCTTTGCAGTTAGTTCTTTTGTTCCTAAATTTTATTTGGTATTTGCAATTTCTCAAATTCTGTAGTTGCTATTCTCCTGCAATTAGCTTTATTGTAGATGTGCTTTGATTAGTTTGTTCATAGCATTGTAGAGTTACTGGTGTTATTTAGTGTTTATGGTAGGAATTATGACTTATCATACAAATGGAGATTATGGTAACTTGAGGAAATAACTTGTGTATATCAATAAGTTCACCCTTATTTCAAAAAACCATTGCAAAAATAGGCATGTATTGTATGCTATTTGGGATATGTTCACTTTTAGTTGGTATTGCATTTAATTGTGACATTTTTCTGTGTCGGTACCTCATACTCCTCTAGTTCACGTTTTTCTTTCACTGGAGCTCTTCACAATAGAACTTAGTTATATATAGAGAAAATTTTCCCTATTTGTCTTCAGCTTTCTGATCTTTTCCTCATTTTATCTTAGAATTGTACATTGTTTTGAGGTGCACTTTCTGGTCTTCCAGTCATGACTACCCTACTCGATGCCTTTATTTGTGAAATATAGGACTTCACCAGTATGCTAAAATCAAGCATTTAGCTTTGATTATCTTTGAGCTATGCATACTGTTGTGTGGCACAACAATCTGTGAGCTATATGAGTATTCGGTGTATGCCATAGACAATCTGTGAACTATGAATATTCCTATGTAAAGATAGTCTGGACTTTTTGTGGGTAGTGATGGAATAGCTTATAAGTAGGGTAACTGTTTAGAGCCTTTGACATCTATCTATGCAGAGTGGTTAATCAGCCAAAACCTAAAGGTAACTAATACAAGGTCCAAAGCATTGTATGCGTATAGTTGGGTTGCTCTGAAACTACTGCTTAAATTTCATGACCTGCACTTAGGGATGACAATGGGACAAATGGGGAACTTATGAGATAAATTCTTGTTCTTTGTCCCCGCATTGCAGCATCTTTTCCGAGTTTGGTCAAGTCTGAACAATAAAATATATATGAAAACTATAAAATATGTATATTTTAAATTTGCTTCATGTGGATCAAGCGGGGCAAGTGAGTAAGGGCACAAAAGTTTTATTGTATACCTGTCCTACCTTGCATATGCGAGCTACTTTATTTTTTCAATCTCACAAGCTCCCAATTTTCGTTACATGGCAATCATAATCGGGATGGGTAGAGTAGGGCAGGAGAAATTGTGCTCTGGAGCTGTCTGGACTGCTTGAGCTACTGCTTAAGCTACTGCCTGAATCATAAATTGAAGCTCATCACTTATTCTTCATAGGTGGGTGGCTTGGTGGGCACAATTAAAAAGTATACTGATGAAATATTGCTTTTACATGAAATCTATCATGTTCGTATTATTAAATAAATGATGGTCATTACCCATTTGTAATGTGAATTGTTGACTTCACTTAAACTCCATGAGCTTTACCCTTCACTACAACTCTTACCTAATTGTTATGAGCAAGTGACTAGGTTGAAGCTCGCTTTAGAGTCCAATTTTTTTTTTTTCAAACATGAGGCATTGCCCTTCATGAAGGGGAGTTTTGGCGTAATATTAAAGTTGTTGCACTGTAACTTTGTGATCACAAGTTCGAGTTACGGAAATAGTTTGTTGCAATGTATAGTTAGGTTGTGTATAATAGATCCAATATGGTCCGATCCTTCCTCGGGACCCCGCATTGGCAGAAGCACTGGGCTGCCCCCTTATGAGGGCATAACCCTTCATTATCCGCCACATTTTGACTATCATAATAAAACTATATAATCTGATTGATTACTTATTCTTTTTCAGGCATAATTTAAGTGAGTGATGAAGTAGGAACAACACATTAATAGAATTATATTCAGTTCAAGGATGAACTAGTATGGAAGTGTGAAGTTTGTCACATAATTTTCATATGGGTGCTCGCTTAAATGCTGAGCTATTTTCTAGGTAAGAAATGTTCCATGATCTTACATTTTCTGATGCATGCACACTGGATTTCGAGCGGTTATAGTATTGACAAAGTCAATAAGCTTAAGTGAAAAATGTTGCAAATTCCTGATTTTATATTGGACTGCTGTTGCCCCAGCTTACCCTAATCACTGCTCAAGCTGGGTTGGTGACTATCTTACACTCATTTCACCCTGCGTTTGTTTCCTTTCCTTTCATCTTTTTTCTTCCTCAATATTGTATTTGTCTTTTCGATTGTTATCGTCTGGAAACTGTATCCGACTGTTCTACCATGAATTTTTTTTTTAAGCACAAGGATACTAGTGGCCTTTTCCTGTTTATCAAATGGTGCTCTTAGAGCTGTTTGTCATCTATAAGATGGTCTGTAGTGCTTAAGTTGTCCTGAGCAGTATCTCTCTCTCTCTCTTCTGAACACCAGTCATTTACCTTTTTACATGTTTGAACAGGCGAGCTACTTTGCAGACCCTTTACCTGTGGAGCTTCTTCCCAGCATCCCTGTTTATGGTAATTTGCTTTCAACAGGTATATATATCGGTGAAGTAGCAGACTATGCTTTGAAAGCTTTAGTCTTTATTAGCAAGAATTTCAACAAAACAGTCCAAGTAGTTGGAGAAATATGTGCTTATTTGTGCGACAATGGTACTGCATTCAGTCTGCTCATCTCCGACTGTGGCAAAAAGGTGTTTTTGTTTCCTCAGGTGATAACTTCCTCTCTTTCCCTTTGTTGAATAATTCATTCTTTCAATTTCATCCGAAGAAAGGCAAATTTTCTGCAAATAATGAGATTTTGTGAAATTCCTACAAAGTTCCTTTTGATATTATGAGAATTAGTTGCGATTCAAATATGTAGCTCACTATACCGTGCCATCTACCCAGGTTCGTGCACCATTTAGGTACCAACTTTCTGCCTGGGAATGTGGAGGTTATTTCGTCTATGATACACAATCTGATTTCAACCATGTCACTGAGTCGGATATATCCAGCCTTCTCGCTTCCGTATCGCTCGATGCTCACAATTTCAAAACCCTCAAGCAACAATGCTGTGCTGCTGTATCCAAGTTCATGATTTGAATTTCCCTCCGCTCTCAACTATTGTTCAACGCCTACTCTCATCTTTCCTAGTTCATCGTGTGAAATACCTAAAAAAAATGACTGAGAATTGCTAGTAAGAATAAAATATATTGTATGCTGCTGTCACTCTCCTATCGTAAGACGATGATTTTAAGCCTGTGTAATAGGTATGCAAAACTCGAAGTCTATGCACTTTGCTATTTTGTCACCAATATATCCTGCCAACTTGCTGAACTGTATTTGGCTGCTGTTAAACGGCTTGTGCACATGCAGAACTGACATTTTTTTCTCTTCGTGGAGTCAATTCTTCAGATTTGATTTCATTTATGACATGAGACAGGCGGAGTTACATCAGTACAGAGCGGAGCCATGACTCACTGTAAGGACCTTGCACTCTCCCATGTCCTTTCTCTTTCACGGCGAGAAAGTTTGCTGGAATCTGTCTTTATTCTATGATGTGAGTCTTGGGCCATGATTTGTGAATCCCATCTGCTGACGCTTTATCGCGTTCACGGCTACATCAGCACGAGAAGCTCAAATGCTGCCTGACTGAGAGAAAGCGGCAGGGAAATGATTTAAGAGCATTTGAGCTCCAATCTCTTGTTACTCTCTCCGGCTCGCACCATGTAGAAAGCCACTGGGTTTAATTAATTATCTTTGCCAAAAGATCAAAGCCTGCTTAATTCCCCATAATTACTTGGGCTCACTCGTTTGCAGGCGCATTTACTGCTTGAATGGAAGCTCCACCCTTCTCTCAGGAGACGAAAAGGTGCAGTGAGATGAAGAGAGGTGGAGGGATTCTGTGCGATTCATTCATCATGTTCATCGACCTGGAGGGGGGAGAAGAGAAAGTAATACAGACCTGGGTACTCTTGCTGCCTCCTTCAAGGATCGATGGGTACAGACCTGGGTACTCTTGCCACCTCAATGGCAGTCCGGGCGTGCTTTGCCATCTCTTATGTGGGTGCCCCTGCCGGACACCATTGCTTTCTCTCGACGAACTGGAGAAGAGTTCATAGTTATTGTACCTCTTTCGCCCAACCTTCAGTCGATGAGTTTCAGTAGATGAATCACGCTGTGAAGGATTATATTGGCTCCTCCCTCCCCAGTAGTGTCCGCTGTCCATAGGAAAAAGGAGGAGCATTTTACAATTACAGCTCTTTTTCACTCCCTTGTGAAATTCACTAAACACGGCTCCGGTGGCAGGCTACTTCTGATTTGAGAGGGAATCCAATGCACTTTGCCACCCAAGAGAACCTTTTGAAACCATCAAAACAATCAAGAAGCGGAAGCCATGCCTGCCTGCCTCTGGCTCAACTGACTCGGATCAAACAAAAACTATCCCATCTCGGGGACGCAATCATCAACAAGAATCTCTCTCAAACTTCGAGCTCCATTTCTTCTCTTTGACCATTTGTCCTCTGTCCTTGCCCCTCTGGTTCATTCAGATCTCATTTACTCATGGACATCTTTTTAACCACCCTGCGTGGTTCACTTAAGTTATTTGGTGAGCTGAATATTTCTGGAGAAAAAAATATCTCTTACAGTTCTGCCTTTATCTTGTCTTTGGCCAATTTCTGTGGGTTAAACTGACCCAATCTAGCTAGAATCAAATTCATAGGTCTCCCACTTAACACCCATTCATGTCAACAAACAGCATTCTCATCTCATCTCACTCTCACTCTCACATGCCAAAAGGCCACTCCGGACAGTGTCGAGCAGTGGCTGGCAGCCCTTGGATGGCACTGGCAGCAGAATGCAGAAAATGGCAGGACTCGTCCGCATGAGCTGAGCCCACTGCTTTACCGCCCTCTCAATTATTATTCGCCCTCGCCCCTCCATCAATTTCTGTATAAAAAAGAAAACGACATCCAGCAGCCTAAGTACAGTCTTAGTGGGTGGAAATAAAATCTCTCTCACAAGTAGAGTCACCACCGTAAAATCCCTCTGCCAAAAGTCTTGTTGACCTCGAAGAAGGGTCGTAAATGAAATGAATACTTATATTTATTTAATATGTACAATATTAAACTAACAGTTTTTTAAATATAAATATAAATATATTTATATTCAATTTATTAACGTTCATTAATAAAAACTAATTATTATTTATGAATAATTTTCATAAAATTTGTTATCAATAAATCTTTTGTTAAATTTATAAATCGATAAAAATTTAAAAAATAAATAAATAAGTTTATAATATTAATTTTAATAATCAATTAAATAAATTTTAAAATATAAAAATTTTAAATATATTAAAATTTAGAGTGTAATAACATTTAAACAAATCGACTTATAAAAAAAATAAAATAAAATTTGAATAACTATTTTAACAGCTTAATTAATTTTAAAGTTGACTTATAAAATTTAATTCGTTTACTATCCTATTTACTTATTATTTTAAAATAAAGAAATGAAATAGTCAAAATATTTAATAAATAAATAAATATTATTTATTTCTAAGAGTAAACAACAACACGTGGTTTCCAGCACACATATCTGCCTTAGTAACTCAATTGGATTTTATAGGCGCTTGGCGTCCGCGAGGCGCGTGTTTTCTTTTTGGCGGGTAATGTGCACAGCACTACCCATAGAAAACAACGACAACAAAAATGCTCCAGAGACGCCCACAGCGACCACCTCAGTACACTCCTCCTCAGCGAGCAAGCCAGCCGCTCCGCCGCTCTAGGGTTAGGGTTCTTTCTCCACCTCGACTTCCTTCCTGCTTCCTCTATTCTTCTTCGGTTAATTTTTTTCCTCTAGATTTTTACCTCAGTCGGCGGGTTTTTGTTATTCCAGTGAGCGTAGATGGCCCGCGCTATGATTGCTGCGAAATGCAGAAGCTTTTCTATGATTTTGGCCCCCTCACGGTGGTGGAGTTGTTAGGGCTTTCAATGTGCCCCCCATTCCTCGTCGTGGTGGAAGGAAAGTGAAGTGAAGTGAAGTTCTTCGCTTTTTCTGCCTGGTAACGTCTTTGTTTCCCTGGGAAAGCCGCCATCTTTACTGCTCGTGACTGGAATCTTTGCAAAAGCTGCCTTTGCTATGATCTAGTCGCTCTCGGTGGAGCGTGCTTCTGTGGTGGATGGTGGATCTCGCCTGCTATATCGAGCGGAGACAGCGCAAATCACCTTTGGTGAAGCAGCAGCAGTTAGGGTTTTACAAGTTCTTCTTTACTTTTCCTCGTGCTGTTTGAGTTCTAGCAGCAGTAGAAGAGGAATGGATCTGCTTACAAGAATCTCTGTGTTGCTTCTCCTTGCCATCCCTTGCTTAGGGCAACTCCCTTCACCGGATATCTTGGCACTTCTGGCGTTCAAGAAAGGGATAACACGCGATCCTACCGGATACATTGATGGCTCCTGGAATGAGGAGTCCATCGACTTCAATGGCTGCCCTGCGTCCTGGAACGGCATCGTCTGTAATGGTGGGAATGTCGCTGGTGTTGTCCTTGATAACCATGGCATTTCTGGCTACGCCGATCTATCTGTCTTTGCTAACCTCACCATGCTTTTGAAGCTCTCCATGGCAAATAATAACCTTTCTGGGAGCTTGCCTGACAGCATCTCCGAATTGAAGAACTTGGAGTATCTTGACATTTCCAACAATGCCTTCTCGGGCGAGTTACCTTCGAGTTTTGGAAAGCTTCACAGCTTGCAGAATTTGTCCTTGGCTGGAAACGACTTCTCAGGGTCTTTACCTGATTCCATTGGTGGACTTGCTTCCATCAAGTCGTTTGATTTGAGCCGGAATTCTCTTTCTGGTCCCTTGCCTGCATCTCTGACTGGTCTCAGGAATTTGGTTGCTTTGAATCTGTCCTACAATGCTTTTAGCAAAAGCATTCCATCTGGGTTAGAACTGATTTCTACTCTGGAGTCTGTTGATATTAGCTGGAACCAGCTAGATGGTAGCGTTGATTGGAACTTTCTTATGCAATCATCTAGTGTCGTCCATGTTGATTTCAGTGGGAATTTTCTTACGTCAACCCCGAGGGAGTTGAAGTCTTTGTCCGATATCTCGGAGACTATCAGGTATTTGTATCTCAGCAACAACAAATTGACTGGCTCACTGATTGGAGTTGGGATTTCTACTTTTGGGAGCTTGAAGGTGTTGGATTTAAGTTACAATCAGTTAAGTGGTGAGCTGCCTGGGTTTAATTATGTATATGATCTCGAGGTTCTGAGGCTAGGGAACAACGGATTTAGCGGTTTCCTTCCTGGTGGACTTCTCAAAGGTGACTCTCTGGTTTTACGCGAATTGGATTTGAGTGCAAACAAGCTAACAGGTCTGTGGTTATTTTTTAATAAGATCTGTTTCTCCTGTGTTACCTTTGGAACTTATTTGATTTTCTATGATATTTTACCATGCTTTGTCTATAAAATCTCAATTCATGTGTCAGATATTTGTGCTATGCGCTCTCTCCACAATCTTTCTTATCAGTCACTGCTAATAAATTTTCCTTAGTTTTTTTCTTTGGGAAAAAACTATGGCAGACATGGTCTGAGTGATAGAAGACTATTCGCCTGCTCTTGTTCAATGAGGTTGACTTGATGAGTATGAGTGCGAGGGATATGTTTATCTATTACATTGTTTTTCTTGTTCTTCCTTCTGCTATTGTTGGATAAGGTTGACATGATGAGTATGAGTGTGAAGGATAGTTTAGCTATTACATTACTTTTTTGTTCATTATTCTAAGTTGATCTTCTAATGACTTGAACATGCACGATGTGTTGATGCTCCTTTGGTTGGTTGCTAATGATACTATGCGACAATTCAATTGGAGGTTGATGGTATATTCAATAGTTGAAGGAGCATGTGTTACTTTGATCAAGTATGCATTCACCGGTTTAAAAAGATGAGTCCGGCAAACAATTAGCAAGCTATAGCACATCGATACTTAAGGCTTTTGTTTATTGCATTTTCTTTCTTTACAGAATGGTATTTGCTCCAAAACTATCCACTTATCCATTATTTATTTGAGTCATGGTTTAAACTCTTAACAAAAATCTGAAGGATATTTCTATCGGTATAATCCTATTAGTTTTTTTTGGCAGTTTGCAACATTTCACTCTTCCCTCATGTTGAAGCTTTAGTAATGTTGACGACTATTGATGTTTCATTTCTTAACAAGTTGGTTTTCTGTTTGGCAGGACATATTAATATGATCACCTCAACAAGTTTGCAAATGCTTAATCTTTCTTCTAATGCTCTTTCCGGTGAACTTCCGGTGGTGCAAGGAACCTGTTCGGTGCTTGATCTCTCTCATAATCAGTTTACTGGCAATTTATCACTGGTTGCAAAGTGGGGAAATGACCTCGAGTATATTGACCTCAGCGGAAATCAACTAACTGGGCGGATACCTGATGTAACCTCCCAGTTTTTGCTACTCGGTTATCTTAAACTATCTCATAATTCTCTGACAGATGCTCTCCCTTCCGTTCTAGTTCACTATCCGAAACTTTCCGTGTTAGATCTCAGTTTTAATCGGCTCAGTGGCCCTATTCTAGATGATCTACTAAGCTCTTCCACATTGCAAGAGCTTCATCTCCAGAACAACATGTTTTTGGGTAATATCACTTTGTCACCTTCTTTTTCCAACCAGTCCAATCTTCG
Organism: Curcuma caesia; assembly: GCA_037834155.1. Taxonomy (NCBI): domain Eukaryota; kingdom Viridiplantae; phylum Streptophyta; class Magnoliopsida; order Zingiberales; family Zingiberaceae; genus Curcuma; species Curcuma caesia. The sequence goes on from JBBMKF010439599.1 coordinate 17,331, forward strand.
TGTGCTCGATATATCTGCAAACAGATTTGATGGTTCTTTTCCTGAAAGCCTCGGATCTTTGACTACGCTCCAAGTCTTAGATATTTCAACAAACAGTTTTTCTGGTCCATTACCACCTGCTCTCACAAAACTCTCTTCCCTTACTTCTCTTGATATCTCTCTTAACCATTTCTCTGGTTCTTTGCCGTCATCGTTGCCTGATACACTTGTGTACTTCAATTGTTCATACAATGATCTATCAGGAATCGTTTCAGATAACCTTAGAAAGTTCCCTGAGTCATCTTTCCACCCAGGTAATTCCAGATTAGAGTTTCCAAGCGGTCCACCTGGATTTGGTAGTTCTTCATCGGACAATCATGGACACAAATCAGTGAAGACTTTTGTCATTGTTGGAATTATCGCTGCTTGTGTAATGGCTGCAGTTATTCTGATCCTCTTATGTATCATCATGCGATGTAGGAGAGCTTCCAGAGGATCTGGATCAGACAAGGTTTCTGACAAGAATCTTCATAGGCAAAGCTTTCCAGAAACCACCGGAAGCAAGAGCAGAGAATCTGGTGGGTCATTGGTGATCTCAGCAGACGACCTCATTGCTACCCGAAAAGGTTCTTCATCAGAGATACTTGATCCAGATGAAAAAATGGCTGCTGTTGCTGGATTCTCACCGTCGAGGAAAAGTCGATTTTCCTGGTCACCAGATTCCAGCGACATGTATGCTCAAGAAAATCTTGGAAGACTCGATGTACGCTCGCCAGATAGATTGGCAGGTGATTTACATTTCCTGGATGAAACAATAATGCTAACTCCAGAGGAGTTGTCTAGGGCACCTGCAGAAGTGTTGGGAAGGAGCAGTCATGGAACTTCTTATAGAGCAACCTTAGACAATGGAGTTTTCTTGACAGTGAAATGGCTTAGGGAAGGAGTAGCAAAGCAGAAAAAGGAATTTGCTAAAGAGGCCAAGAAATTCGCAAACATCAGACATCCAAATGTAGTGGGTTTGCGAGGATACTATTGGGGACCTACTCAACATGAGAAGCTTCTCTTGTCCGATTATGTCGCACCGGGAAGCCTTGCTAGCTTTCTTTATGGTACGCCTACTTTCACTTCTATGTTACTTGTGTTACAAAAATAGTTTGAATCCTTACTGGTTACAAAAACTGGATGAAGTTTCAAAAAGTAGTTGGTTTTGAAAGTTTTGCTTCATGTTCTCTGTGATTCAGACCGACCTGGGCGGAAAGGGCCCCCGCTGACATGGGCTCAGCGGCTCAAAATCGCCGTTGATGTTGCACGTGGCCTGAACTATCTCCATTTCGATCGAGCCACGCCTCATGGCAATCTCAAAGCCACCAACATATTACTTGATGGTCTCGACCTCAATGCACGCGTCGCTGATTATTGCCTCCATCGCCTGATGACTCAATCAGGCACGGTCGAGCAAGTTCTTGATGCTGGGGTGCTGGGCTATCGGGCACCCGAGTTGGCAGCGTCCAAGAAACCGTCTCTGTCCTTTAAGTCAGATGTCTACGCCTTCGGCGTGGTTCTCTTGGAGCTATTAACAGGCAGGTGTGCAGGGGATGTGGTCTCAGGAGAGGAAGGAGGAGTCGACCTGACGGATTGGGTAAGGTTGCGGGTGGCGGAAGGGCGGGGATCCGACTGCTTCGACCCGACAATGGCAACCGAAATGTCAAATCCAGTTACATCCAAGGGGATGAAGGAGATGCTCGGAATAGCATTGAGGTGTATTCGCCCTCTCTCCGAGCGACCAGGTATTAAGTCTGTGTACGAGGATCTCTCATCCATATGAAACTAGCTTCTGTTTAATTCGTGTCGAAAACTTAGATTTGGTCTTTGGCAAATGCTATGGCTGGCCTCATCTCGAAGCCTAGTCATCTCCTTCCTTTGTCGAAAAGGATGGATTGAATCCATGTGGTTAAACTAGTCAATGTAGCTTGTTATTTAGAGAATAGCTGGAGTGGTGGCTGCTAGTTCAAAGCCATGCTTACTTGTGAAATTTTGCTCTGATGAATCATCATATAGCCACTGATTTGGGGTATCGAGTCTTTTTGTTATAATGGTTTCCAAGTTGAATGCAGATTTGCTTGCAACTTTGCATGGAGTATTCTGAGTTTGCAGGAAGAACGAGAGAATTGACTTTATGCCTAAGTTTGCATCAAGAGCATGAAACTCACTGATTGACACATTAAGGAGCTTCTCTTCCAGAGAGACTAAAAGCTTCACAAGTCTGTAACTATCTGCAACATGATCTTGTGCGTCGCCAAAAGGAAATTCCGGAATGTGAATGTAATGTTCCTCACTGTTTGAGAATGTAGACCAAGTCGCTGATCAAGATGAATGGTGGGGGTATGAGCCGGATGGACGATTTGCCGCCGCGATGCTTGACGAATCTCAGGACCAAATTGAATCTGTATTCCTCCAATCGATATTCATGCTTGAACTTCTCGCCGAATGCGCTGTTCTGGATCAATGCCTGAAAAATCTAAGACCGTTCAAGAACAAGGGTCCAACGAAGCTTCATACCAAGACTTGCACACAAAAGGAACGGCCAGAGTCAAGTCATTGATGGGAAGCTTTTGGAAGATATCCACCAAGCAGTTCATAGGTATGTTGCTCCAATCTCTTTCATTGTCAGTTTCACTGCGACCAGAATTGTAATATGAGGATTTCTATCAAACAGATCAGTGAACGCAAAGTTAGTAGTACCTTTTAGGGCTTTTTCGATCCATTGCAACGACGTTGATCCACAGCCAGGCACGAGAAGGGAAAACCGAATGAGCGATCATGAACAGCTGCAGAATCAACCTCCGATTCCGATCGAATACGTAGGAAGAAGAAAGGTGGGGTGCGAAGAACGATCTGACCTGATGAATTCGCAACCACCAAATTTGCTTGGAACCGAAGGATCCGGAGAGAAGAACGAAAAGAGATTAACCATGAATCATCGTAACGTACCTCTCCCTACTGTTACGATCATTATGTCACTTGCAAACCGGTTTACTCATGGTCGCAACCGGCCGGTTTTAATTATTAATTAATTAAAGAGCCTTCAGACCGGTTTAATTGAAATAAATCGGTATAATAATTAGTTTCCCCGCCGACCATATATCCAAACCGAACCGGTTTGACCATTTCGCCGGCGTTATGGCCCCACCGCACGCGTTTTCGCCGCCATTTCGCCACGACACCGGGCAGCGCCTCTGCCGTCTCCAACTCTTCACCCTTTTACCCGCTACCCCTTGCAGTTGCTCGAATTTACGGGAACAACCTGGTTCCTTGCGGAAGTGGAAGAAAGGGCGTTTTGGTGATTTGAGATAACTTGACACTTAAGCAGATTTCTCCCTGTTAATTAGCAAAATTACGTCTTCGCTGATAAATAAGCATTAGATGTATTCGAATGACTGACCTTTTTTCATTTTTACTATCTATGGTTTTAGAAATTACAATTTGTCTTCTAGAGCCATGGAAGTCATACCTCTTAGTCCACTCTTATAGTTGAGAATCAAGATGTAGGGCCGCAATCAGTCCCGGTGCTTCCCTCTTGACTTCTAATTCTATCTAAACTTACCAATATTGAATTATGACTATATATATCAATTCTACTTGTACATATAATCATATACGATGAGTCACTATATAGGGAGGTCAAACATCAAAACAAAGAAGCAATATGTAATTTTTATGATTTTAGAGGATAAATTATAATATTGGAAAGCTGAACAGTTCCACTATGACTCTTCAAATGATAATAATTCTGAAATCTCTCTTATTTTTCTCAAGCAAATATAGAGATTCAGATGGATTATTTGCAAAAAAAGACCTAAAGTCTTTCTCTTATCTTTTTCAAATGGCTTATTTGAAAAAAAGGCCTAAAATTTTGAAATATCTCTCTTATTTTTCTAAAGCAAATATAGAGATTCAAATGGCTTATTTGCAAAAAACAAGGCCTAATCTGTCATCAAGTGTTGGCTGTGTTGCAGCAATTAATGGCCGCTATATATTTGTGAGATGATCCCGTGGTGGCAGGAAAGTGGAAGGAAAGCAGGCGGAGGTGTTAGTTGCGGAGAGTCAATGCGACGCTGCCGTCGAGATCGAATCGTCGTGCTTCGGAAGGGCGAAATCCAATCCGTCAAAGACTTGCAGATCTAGGTATCTGTTTCTTATTTCGGCGTTGGCAGTTTTCTTTTTCTTTGTTTTTTTGGGATTATGGTCGACTTGGGCGAAAATTCCTGACATTTTCTGGATCTTTGCCATCCTCTAGAGTTCATTGAGGGAAAAGGAACTAGAAATTGCTAGGGATTTGATTGCTCTGTACAGAGATTTCGCTATTCCCTTTCCAGAATTGGATAACACTAACAGGCAAGTTATGCTAAATTTTCCTTCTCATTTTATTTCTATTTTGGATCGTAGAGTGGAAAGTTTGGATTTTGGGGTTCTTTCTTCGGTCCAAAAATCTGCTTACTTTAAGTTCCAATTTGGTGTTCTTCGATTTGAATTGTGATTTCGCACTTGGGGATGGAATAGTTTCTGAATGGATGAAGATATTTCTATTTCTTGATTCAGTTGCTGACCGTGAATAACAGCCTTGGAGTTCTTTTGATTGCAATCGAAGATGGATTCTGCCAGAAGCTGGTTTCATAGATTACAAACCAAGGATAAAGTAAAGCCCGGATCTGCTAAGCAGGAAGCTGGAAGTGCCAAGGATCTGCAAAGGCCTCCAATTGATGATGCACCTTCTGATGCCACCAAGCAGAAGGTTGCTGCTGCAAAGCAGTACATCGAGAATCATTACAAGTCTCAGATGAAATCCTTGCAAGACCGCAAAGAGAGGTCATTTTTTTGCAACAATTGAATTTTTTTAGCCAAAATTACTGTTTAAATAAACGTATATTGGATAAATATCATCAGAAAATTTATTTTCAGGAAAGATATTCTGAAATTTGTTATCGGTTACATCTGATTAAGCTCTCTAGTTTTACAGTTTGAAGTGCATTGCATTAGACTGGTTCCTAGTTGTGTTATTACTCTAGTTTCAGTCTGTAGATGTGAGTCATGCATTTATGAGAAAATTCAGATAGTTCCAGTTATACATGTAGTTCCATCATTACCTGAACCATCAGTCTAATAGAGTTGCACCTAGATATCTTGGTCTTTTCTTGGTTGGAGCGTGTATAAATGTGAAACACACTTATAGGTAACATAGCATTTGGTTGTTACCTTTTGCTTAGAGTGTGTATAGCTATTTATCTTGCTGAAGTAAGCGTGTGAAACATGCTGATAGGTAAAAAAAACATTTGGTTGTGTAACCTGCTTGAATCAATCTGTCAATTGTCTTATTCCTATCAATTAGCTAGAAGAAAATAGCATACCTGTGCCTTGGAGACAAGTTTTTGTTGTGCTGTCACAACTGATGTGCCTTTTATCATTTTTCATCTAGTCTTTGATTTTAGTATTCATCATGAAATTTCTACTTGACAAATTAAAGGGATTTATGATTCTTAATAACTTGTATTTCAAACAATATAATCTTACATAGGGCTCACTGGTTGAATAACTTCCGTATAGTAGATCTTGAAAACTTAAGGCACATAACTGACTGCAACATCATAATCATCTGTTTCTTAATTCTTAAGCATTCTGATTATGAAATTAATCTTGCTTTCCTAGTTTAATTTTGAATTTGATTGTGCACTCTTTTATTCTACACCATATTCTTTTCAATTTAATTAAATGACAATTTCAGACGTTGGATGCTGGAGAAGAAACTTTCTGATGCTGAAGTCTCCAAAGAAGAGCAGAATAACATTTTGAAGAGCTTAGAGAAAAAGGAAACAGAATATATGCGTCTCCAAAGGCATAAAATGGGTGTGGATGATTTTGAACTTTTGACAATTATTGGGAGGGGGGCATTTGGAGAGGTAGATTCATACTTAATCTTATTACTTTTTATATACAAAATCTTTCATGGATCATGTATGTTTTGGTTTTGAAATTCTTTTAATGGCAGATGAGAATTGATGTGATTTGGTTATTTATTGGCATCATTTTCTATTTATGATTGATACCGATCACTATGTCTTTACATTGGTTCTTCCCAAAGCAATTAGCTAAACAGCTAAAAATGGACTGAATCAACTTTGTCAAACAAAAAAATTGTCAACATATGTCATTTGATTCAACACTTCTTCAGTTTTATAGCCTTGTTGGTATTTCTTATTTGATTTGAAAATTGTTCAAGCTCCACCACAATGGTGCAGGTCAGAATATGTAAAGAGAAATCAACTGGAAATGTCTATGCAATGAAAAAACTTAAAAAATCTGAAATGCTTCGTAGGGGTCAGGTATGATTTATTCTAATTCATCTAGTTGTGTTTCTTAAGTCATCAAATTTTTTTACTACTTGTTAATATTTCTAGGTGGAACATGTCAAAGCTGAAAGAAATCTACTTGCAGAAGTGGACAGTCCCTACATTGTTAAACTTTACTTTTCTTTTCAAGACGATGAATATTTATATCTCATCATGGAGTATCTTCCTGGGGGTGACATGATGACTCTACTTATGCGCAAGGATACATTGACAGACAATGAGGCCAGATTTTATGTTGCAGAAACAGTTTTAGCTATTGAATCTATTCATAGGCATAACTACATTCACAGGCATGCTGCTTCCTGTTGTTCATACTTACCTTTGTTCTTGACAGTAATTAATTTGATTAACCATGATTTAATCTTCATAGGGACATCAAACCTGATAACCTTTTGTTGGATCGATATGGGCATATGAAACTTTCTGATTTTGGGTTGTGCAAGCCGCTGGATAGTAGTAGTTTTCCAAATCTTAATGAACCTGAAAACACACCAGGAAGAAATGGCAAGGCTACTTTGGACGATAGATGGTCTAGTGCCTCTCCTACTCCAAGGCGTACTCAACAGGAACAACTGCAACATTGGCAAAAGAATAGAAGAATGCTGGTAAAATTTAATTTAAACTTTTTTCTTTTCTGATCTCGCATACTCACATTAACCATTAGAATAAATAGAGCAAATAAATTTACAAATTCAGTGCATGATAGATAATCAAGCAAACTAGATTTGTTTCCTTCTATGTGTCAGGTTTAGGTTTTTAGTGTCACATATTGAATGTAGTTATAAATATCTTTGTGTTAAATGCAAGTTATCATATTGTCATTCAGTTTCAAGTTCTCTAACTGTTTCCAGGCTTTCTCAACTGTGGGAACACCTGATTACATTGCTCCAGAAGTTCTTCTCAAGAAAGGATATGGAATGGAGTGTGACTGGTTAGATCCTTGTTTTTCATAATTTTTTCATTGCTAATATATACATATCTTGATCTTATACTATTCTTTAGGTGGTCACTTGGAGCAATTATGTATGAGATGCTTGTGGGTTATCCACCATTTTATTCTGAAGATCCAATGTCCACATGTAGAAAGGTGCTTGTCATGAAAATTGCAGGGTTTTACCCCCCATTGATGTTTTTTTGGCCAACATAATTTCTCTTCATTTGCATCACATCTGAAATGAAGAACCTGATTCTGTGTCATAGTCCATTTTTTGAGTTTTTATTCTGCTAAGAAATGATTGTTGTATTTTTGCTGTCACTTCATTATGTTAGACCTTTAGGTAGAAATGCAATTAGGAAAATGTGTCCTTTCTCTAATTCAAGCTTTCCTCCTGAGATGACATGTCTCCAATGTTTTTTCTTGTATCGAACTGGTCCTTCAATCAACAACTCCATGCCTGCATATTATCTTGCATAGACCTCTGTATTGGAACGATGTGGCTTGCATATGAAACTTTAATTCTTATGATTATCAGTAACCGTGTGTTAAGAGTGACCCCAGAAAATACTCTTGTCAATCTGACTTTGGCCATTCATTTTCTTTACTTTTGCATTTTGGGTTGGTATGTGACTATTAAGCTTGTCATGATGCGCCTTAACCCCCCATGGAGTGTTTTGTACATTGCATCCATCTGAACATAAGGTCCTCGCATTTAACTTGTTTGCATATGCAACCATTCCACCTAAAAATAATAGAGCTTGCCCTTTGCGGTTTATGTTGGCATGATGGCTGGCAGTCACCTTGTCATTTAGAATGGCTCTACGTATGTTGGATTCAACAGCTCAAAGTTGGTATTCATTTTCCCTTGGAAACTTCATACTAGAATAATGGGCTTGAGTTAGAATTATTGTTTTATTATGTATTAACATCAGTTTGCATTTCTGATAATTGCTTCAATCCTGCATCACAGATTGTAAATTGGAGAAACTACTTAAAGTTCCCTGAAGAGGCAAAACTTTCGCCCGAAGCTAAAGATCTTATCAGCAGACTCTTGTGTAATGTAGAACATAGACTTGGTACCAAAGGTGCACAGGAAATAAAGGTATGCATATTTAAGATGTTTTTTGGCTGCCAGTTCATATAATGCATGTGGAAACTTGCCATCAGATACAACAACGTTGATTTCAGGGGCACCAATGGTTCAGAGGCATCCAATGGGAGCGACTGTACCACATGGAAGCTGCTTTTAAACCAGAGGTTAATGATGAGCTCGATACTCAGAACTTTGAGAAGTTTGAAGAGGTATACGAATCTCAAACAACATTGAATCTGTGTCAATTTGTTGTCTACTGGAATCTTCGTTGAAGGAATTGTTTTCCTGCCCTCCAATATATGCTATTGCTCTCTGATGCTTGCCTGCATTTGATGTGAACAGCGACCTGTTGCTGATTTCTCTTCTTACTTTGATGGACCCTTGCCCCCTGTTTTGTTAAGTTTTAAGGAAAGGGTAGTCTGGTCTTCATTTCCACCCAAATAGGTCCTAAATAAGTATTAGTGATTTTGGAAAATTTACAGTGAAGTTAATTCCTTCTTTCTCTACCTCAGGTTCATCAACAAGATTTTCAAAAAAATAGTGGAAACAATTTATTTCTTTTCCTTTCTTTGGTTCATTTGGCGAAGGAAAGAGAGCATTAATGAACAACATCCTAACAGAGGGGGTTACTTTCGATGCCTATCCCCTCCCACTCCCTCTCCTCTTTTTTCTTCTCCTTTACCTTACTGAGAAGATCCTAAGCACAGCCTTGTATATTTTGAAAGTGAGAAGAGTTTTTCCCGCTATGTCTATGAATTCTTTTAAGAATTGAAAATCGTTAAAAAAAAAATTGCAGTAAGCACAACTTAAATCATTTCCAAGAGAAGCATATTTGGTTCTGTACCTTTGGTTGAACACTTTAATTGACATATACTATTGTATCTTGATGAAGACGTCGGCACCAGTGGAGACTTCTTCAAAATCTGGCCCATGGAGAAAGGTATTCTTTTAGTTTATTATTGCCCATAATTTTTTTAGTTCGTAATATTTCTGGATCAACTATTGATGATTAACTCTCTAAGATATTAATGATAAGCTGACAAGATTTTGCTCGATTTAATTGTGATGCCCCTTATCTGAAATGTTTTCCTTCTCATCACTCAGATGCTTCCATCTAAGGATGTCAACTTTGTCGGTTACACTTACAAAAATTTTGAGATCGTAAATGACCATGAAGTTCCAGGGATTGGTTAGTCTTTTACTTCATTTGCTTTAATTGTTTTAGTTTTTTACCGCTTAGAAGATTTACTCATGGCTAAATTGTTGAGTGAGAAAGACGTCTGATATTTCCATTGTTCTTCATTCGTACACAGCTGAACTGAAGAAGAAAAGTAATAAGCCAAAGAGGCCAACAATTAAATCCTTGTTTGGTAAATGACCTCTTTGTTACTTTTCCTATTTAATTAGTCAGTCAGATTGTCTTGTGAAATTGTGACTCATTCATGAGGTTATGCAGACACAGATTCGTCGTCGAACCAAAGTCCAGCTGCCCAAGGAAGTTTTCTCAAACTACTGCCGACACAGATGGAGGTCCCTGAGAATGTAGAGTCATCCTCTCATTCCAGCAGTTCTTCTCTTGATCAACCCCATTCTCGTTACAGATAGCGGTAAGAACCTCGCAAACCGCTTGTTAACGGTGCAGATCTGCTTGGTTCCCCTCATTCTGTACATAAAAGGAGTGGCATAGAGGTACCGGCATGGCTACCTGTAAATTCGCAGATCCAGTTACATGAAGTTGATCTTGGATTCTTTTATTTTTGTTTGTAACAAGGGATTTAAGCTGATGCAAGAAACTCCTGTTCTAGTGTGGACTAACCACTGAACAGATACATGTTAACTACCTAAATTTTGAATTGTGCCATATCTGTAATGCAAAATCAAACTATTCCTGTACAACTAATTGTGCAAACACAACTTGTGTTGTGTAAAATTTATGGTTGCGAGTTTTTAGCAAAATAATTGTTAATGTTTGGATCATCTTTCTTAGGATACAAAGCTGCCCAGAATAGAGTCTCCTGAAATTTGCAGGAAATCTTTTGTTCCATAACATTTACAGACTGAGTTCTTCACCAAATTTTCTTCTTTTTTTTTCTTAATTTGGAATTATTAACACAAGTTTACAGTAACACTGCCATTTTTGCAGCAATTGCACACAGGGCACGCGGTGGCCGTCGGCGTGCACGCCGAGCAGAGGCATAAATGCCGGCACGGCAGCAGCAGCACCGATGCCTCTCGCGCCCGACATCTCCAGCACCTTCTCCTCCGCCACTCCGCGCCGCCAAGCTCCTCCTCCTCCTCCTCCCATTTCACCTCGCCGGAGCAGCAGGACTCCGCGTCGTCCGCCGACGCCGCCCTCAGCTGGTCGACCCTCGCCCGAGCGGCGACGAGAACCTGCTCGAGGTCGGTCCGAAGTGCACTGGCCGCCGCCTCGTTGCTCCTGGCCACCCCCCGCCACATCTGGTTCTCGGCGTACAGGCTCTTGACGCGTTCCTCCAGCGCGCAGTTCAACTTCCTGACCCGCGCGATCTCCTCGTCCTTCGCCTCCAGCCGCTTCGCCGTGCCGGATTCCACGGCCGCGAGGAGTCGCCGCGTCAGCCGCTCCCGCCGCTCCGCCACCTCTACTCTCACCTTCTCCGTCTGCCATCGCCCACGATTAATTCCAATGAAAAATCGCAACTTTACGCCCAAATCAAAACTTTCGAGCGGAGGCACTGATCGCGAGAATCGCTTACATGCTGCCTGAGGAGACGATCGACGTCGAGCGCAAGGTGCTGCAGGTGTGCGGAGAAAACATCGACTTCGTCGCCGACGTTGATGGTGCGTCCACTCCCCGAGGCGGCATTCGCCGGAGCCGCCGGCGAGCTGTACAGGGGAAGGAAACAAGGATCGGCGTGTGGCGAAACGAATCCCATTCCAGTTCTCTGCTCCTTCTCCCTGCGGAATTCACAACCCATTAATCAAGAATTTAAGCACAAATCGAAGCGAGGAGTAATTGGCTTCAACAGTGTGCATTCATACTTGAATGCGTTAAAAGAATTTGATATGATCTTCAATTTCTTTTACTTTTCTATTTGTGATAAAGAGAGAGAAATCCTCAAAAGATGTCATCTTTCTTTTGTTTTCTTATCTTTTCTCCTTTTCAGCTTTCTTCAATTCTTTCTTCTCTTCTCGTTTAATTTGGTGGAAGTGAGAATCTAGCTCACATTAAGTGACTTTGCTTCTTCTTTTTCCTATGATATTATTTGCTGATCAAAGTAAAGTTAGTTTCACCCAAAGTAAAGTTAATTAGATGCATGCGAATCTCTCCATTAAAGAAATCGACAGATCTCTTTAATATCAAACAATGGATGCACCTCATTGCTTTCGTAAAGATCATGTTGAAAGGGAGAACTCGTGCCTAAATTTTATTCCTTCTTTAATAACTTTAATCGATTAACTTACAACTAAAACATGCCCCTCCAACAGTATAGCATCTCCATCGCCTTTGGGCAAATTCTTTAAAGTCCTTACATTCATTAATTTTATATTTATGTACATCTTTTCTTTTCTGAATAAGTCATCTTCTTCTTTTTCTCTTGAGACGAAAGAAAGGGAAAAAAAATGAGAAAGTTCTCCCAAATATAATGGTATCTCATTCGGTTTGAGATCAAGGATGAGGGTACCACTAATGAGGGGGTTGATGATGGGTCGCAGATCGTGGAGGAAAATTATCAATTTCGAAGATTCTCTACATAACTCAAAAATAGTTAGAATGGAGATCAAGACAGACTTTGACACAGTCACTTCAATGTTCAAATCAGATCCAGTGATTGGAGAATAAAAAAGAAGGAAAAGCAATGAAGTAGAAAAAGAGTAGTTGAAATTGTTTGTACATACCTATGTTTGTGGAAGTGAGACTCTTGTTGTACTGTTTAACGAAATAGGTGGAGCCATTATTTTGAGTTCCTCACGTCCTGATCAAGGGGACGCCACATCATCCCACATCCCTCGTATCATGTTTCCTTAATCTTCCATTAGCCGTATCGCTCCACGTCTCTCAGGGTCGGGCTGAGTGGAAATGTTATTGCTTCCTTGAATCCGAGTCAGATGTAAGTCTAACTCAACTTACCCAAGCTTTGAAGATATCTTGATTGGATTGAGTTATATATAACTTATGACTTACAACTCAATTTAACTTTTGACTTCTCTATATCACTTGGAGGCTAATTATCTCTCCCATATTAGTATCAAACACATGCCAAACACGACCTATCAAACTTAACACGACTCATCTTGACTTAGGTCATCTTGAGTCATGAAAAACGTGTATATTATAAATTGAAATATACGAAGAGACTAAGTACACATCCAACCACCCACCCTAAAGTGACTCGATCGCCCATAAGCCTTTACCTTTTCCCCTTGTGAGGCGTGTGACACACATTGCATTGACTTCGTATTGCTACAAACTCAATTACTCAAAACCAAAGGCTCTTCCTTCCATTTGGGCATCACGATCATGGGCCCACCATATATTTAAAGGGATGAGTCGCTGACGTCACACCTTGCCAATCTGGCTCCCATTTCGTCATCCATGACGCATCTCATTTTGATCTTGGTCGTCATTGAGAACCCGGTCGGTTTAATTAGTCGGGTTCGTACAAATTCATGTGCATTTACACATACAAAATCCAGAAATTGAGTTAATTAACTTGCATTTAATGCACGGTTTAATCATGATTAGATTGTTTGTCGGTCTGATAATTAAACCGGCAACACTACGATTTGAATGACGTGGGCGGTCATCTTACTTAGGTAGGGTAAGAATAAATAAGTTGCTTCGAGATACTAATGATTAATTAGATATTTCAATTATTATTATTATTTTTAATGGAATGATAAATTTAGTTAATTAGTCAACGTAAGAATACGTTAAATTAATTTTGATTGGGGAGCGCCCATTACAGAAGCTTACTGTGCGTTTTTTTATTAAAAAAATAAAAATAAAAAAAATAAAAAAAATAAAAAAAAATGTACAGTACGTTTAAGATAATTTATTAGTTCAATTTATTATAAATTGTGATAAAATGTCTTTTTAATGACATTTTAAATTATCTTATTAAATGTGACCAAAATGATCTCTATCATTTTATATTGCTGTTGATATTTTTTCATAGTTGT
>JBBMKF010439600.1:0-13589 GCA_037834155.1 Curcuma caesia
GTGAGGACAAAATGCACATCGAGTAGTCTCGAAAAATAGTGGATGGATTTCATGTTGTTGAAAACATCGGTCCATAACGGTGAATTTTGTATGTATGATAATCCTTTGGTATGAGATAGACTTTGGAATGCTAACTGATCAATGTTGTGCTTTCATTCACTGTTAAAATTTCCATGAACTTTGTTCTCTCAAACTGAAACACTTGAAATCTGTTGCGGACCATCCACTTTCTAACACTGAGCTTTTACCATCATCTTGTACTTGAGAATGCTTGTGTATGTTCAATTGCTTGTGTTAAGGGCACACACAATGGAAATCAATAAGATAAACTAAAGACGCAATGCTAACAATAAACTTTTATGTGGTTCGTAGATTCCTCTCCTACTTTATGATCGTAGAGATAATGATACTACGTGGCATGGTCCGTAACTTGGTCAACATAGCCCTCTCCATGACTTAGTCAATGTAACCCTCAATTTGTTCGACTTAGAGTAGCACTTGGGTTAGAGCCCGTCGATTTAGGATGAGACTTGGCTCAAGTTAGTCGATTCATGCTCAAATTTAGGTTGAGTCAGTCGACTCTTGGCTGAGTTAACTCGAGTTAATTTGAGTCACGTCTAGGTTAATCCTGACCTATTAAAATTTAAGGGACACGACAGTTATTGAATAGATGCTAGTTATAGAAAAGTGTTGGCGGTCATAATGGTGTCAATCAGGGAAAGAAACGCATCAGTTACACATCCTTATCTCTTCATCCCCTATATAAAGTAATGGTGACAACGTTAAAAGGTATGTGAGGAGATTTAGTTTTACTATTTTTCCCTTTGTTACTATTTTTTCTTCAACTCTCATATCAAATTTGACTTGAACGTCAGAGGGACATTGTTAACGTATGTCTTGATCTCCCTTCTAGCCTCTTTGTTTAGTCTTTCCAATCTTCATCATCCAGAGGACTTCACTCGAATCCCAACGTCTTCATTGTTCGGAGGACTTCACTTGGTACTATATCAATATAAGCCGACTTGGAAAGAGCCAACCTGATAACAGTCAACCTGATAGAAGCCGACTCACTAAGAGTCAACCCAACAGAAGCTGACCCAATAGAGGCCAACTCAATAGAAGCTGACTTGTAAGGAATTGATTTGAAGCATCCAAAAGAGCTCTACTGCAGACACGACGAGGAGACAACCCATCCCCTAATCGCAGACTGGATCAATGCCCTAAGTGCATCACTTCTAGCATCCACTAGATTTCATAATCCATCACAAGCTTAGCCCTTAATAGGATTTCGCTTATTGTAGAAAATTCTCTATCGCTTTCTAAGTAATAAAATGAAAGCTACGTGACCCAATAACTTGCCAAGAGCCACCAAAGGCTTTCAAGCATTCTTTGAGCTTTTGGATACTTATCATCATGAGCATAGATGATTTTGGATGTTTACGATGAGTTCAAATGTCGAAAAGCTTGAGAGCCTATACACAAAAAATCACTTGCTAAACTTTCTAATTCGAATGATATCCAATCAACTATTTCTAGCTAGAACGCAAGTATTATGTTTACTCACAGCTTGCAATTAATTGATTGGTCGATCGACTAACATGCTCCAATCGACTACTCAATCATCTATATTTTGGGACCACCTTCACTTGACTTGTAACTATGAGAAGTGTACACTCAAGACTTGTGACTTGAGTTAGTCAACAAAATACAACTTAAGAGATCGTCATAAGTACCTTGAGCCTAAACTAAAATATGTAAGTGTGATCCAACAGGTATAATACAGTAGTAAAATATTTAAGGGAACAAATAAGATGATCAAAGTTCAAATTTCAATAAGTATGAATATTCTAGAGGTTAAATTTTCAGCGTGTATAAATTATGTTCTAGATATGTTTGATAAGTAAATTAGAAAGAAAGACTGTCTACTATTAGGATTAATCAGGCGACGCTTAGACACATGAAATTTCTTCTTGAAACACATCCAAAGGTGATTGACATATTAAAAGTGATTTATAGCTAGTTGTATTGGCCGAATAGAAGAAAAGCAAATAAGGGCATTATGAAATAAAGGGACACTTCATTAAGTCTCTGAATATATTTTTAATTTTTCTCTTCACGCTCAATCAATTAATCATAACATCGACTTCATGAATTTTAATCACAAATAATTTTTTTTTATAATTTATAATTTTTAAAAATATTTTTCACATTAGCTCATGGCTTCCAAACACGTTTGTTTTTTTAAATAAAAACAAAAAATAAAAAATATTTGGGCCAAAACAAAAGCAAAGGACATGGATGCAACCTTCAATAAGGAAAAGAATTATGTAGCTTAAGTCAAATAATTAGTTTATTAAATGCCATTGTTCATTCAAATATATAATATATATTATAATATAATATTGTAATTAATTATAAAAAATAAATCATAGAGTTTTTTTTTAATTTTTTTGAAAATGAAGTTATTTACTTATTTATGCAAGCACACGGACAAGTAGTTTCAAGCCATTGTTTCATAAGTTAGTGATTGGTTTCAGATGTGGGACCGCCGGGTAATCTTGACGTTAGAAGTGCGGTGTGTGAGTCGGGTATCGGTGGTTGGTGTGTTTCATTAAACTGGGTCCGGTCACCGGCCGTTGAGTGGGGTGAGCTCACCGCTCCGAGGTCCTGGTTTAATGGGGCTCCACTTCGCGATGCTTAACCGCGGCGTTAGTTGAGGCGTCGCGCTATAAATGACGTGACAGAGCTCAACGACGTCACCGGCCGAAGGCTGTGCGAGGAGGCGAACGGGCGGAGGCGGTGCCCGTCGCGGATCGAAGGAGGCGAAGGAGGAAGCGAGCTAGGCGAGACGAATCGGATTGGCATTGTCTTCAAGCTCCCCTCCCTTTGCTTGTCTCTCGGTTAGGTCTTAATCTTTTCAATCGAAGCTTTCGCGGTCTCTCGTAAGTTTTCAAATGGATATTTGACTTTGATCTGGATCATCTTCTTCTTCTCCTCCTTTTCGTAAGTTTGTCGAAATAGATGTTTTTGTTTTCCGGTGCATTTTGCGATTCGAGGGAACGATCGTTAGAAACTTTGCCGCCTTCTTCTTCTTCTGAGTGTTTTAATAAATAAGATAATGGCCTAATCTTCATTCCATTTCGATGGCGTGTTGCTCAATCATTCCTCTATTGTTTTTCCCAATCTGCCGTTGTTTGCGTTACGTCATTGCCATCACGGTCGGTATTTGCACGGGTCTCATTCGCTGATGTCTACTTCCTGTCGATGTCAACAAGTATACATGATTATTTGGGGCTCGCTGATGGGTCTGGTATTTCATGAGATGACTAATTACTCCAAGGCATGAGAGTGAACGGAAAAAAAAGCAAAGAATTTCGGAAATCATCTTCTTGGAGGCGACTTGAGCTTGTTCAACGCATTAAAATTGCATAAACGAATGCTTCAGAGAGGCATGGAATGGACTTGTTTAAATTATCATGCCTTGCATCTTTGGAATGCTTCAAACTGTATTACCTACAACACAAAATTAATTCTGTAGAACTCTTTCTGGAACTCATTCTGTGATTATTTCTCGTTAGGTATTACTTACGCTGCAGCATCAGCTTCTCCTGGAAATTTTGGTAAGCTAATATCTCTCTTAACAAATCTGAAAAATACTTTGCTTTAACACAGGCTTCTGTGAGGTAACAAGAATCAACATGGCACATCTATAGTACTGGTTCTATGCCGTAGCACAAAATATACTCAAAATCTCTTATTGTCAAGCTGTAGCCCTTTTTCCTTTTTTTAAGGATTGTAAATATATGCTTCATTTACATTGAGTTCGTTTCTTTTTTTATGCTTTTTGCGTGCTTGAGATGAATTAAGGTAATTGTGCTTCAAGCCTTGCTAAGTAATATATGCTATTGATAGCCAATATGCTCACCAATTTACTTGTCCACTAAACTAAAACTTTTTTAAAAAAATGAAGATGGACATAACTTTTTCTGTTTCAACCAAAGGCTTATTCAGAAGTAATATGAAAGGGCCAGCCTGATAGGAGATGTTCACTGGTGCGAAGATAATGTTTTATTTGAGATCCATGCTCATTTTCCTTTCTACTTTTCTTGAAACCAGTTCTTAAATTCCATTTGGAGTTTCCTTGCAATTTGTTGGTTCATGATATACAGGGTGTTTTCTTGGATAACAAATTACTTCGTCAATTGGAAATTCTTCTATTTTTTTAAGCTCTGCTTTTCTTCTGCAAAAGGTGGATCCGCCACCTTAGCGGCCCCACACGGTCGGCTCCACGACCATTTGTGAGGAGGTAAATCGAGAAAGTGTAATTGGTTACGACGCAGGAGGGTATTGCCTGGCTTCGTCAGGATTCGAACTCTTGCCCTCTTCTGCAAGTCTGCTGCATCGTAACTAATTCACCTAAGCTCTGCTTTTCAGTTGAATGTAATCTTGTTATGATTGTCCTTGCTTAGCTATCTCCACTGATGTGCCTATTTCTGTCTACTCTTGGCAATCCTGTTCAAAAACTTTATCTATATCATTTTTTTTTTGTTACAGACAAATGGGTAAGGAAGTTGCAAAAATGGTGGCTGCTTTTGGACAATTAGAAGCTCGTCGTCCTCCTAAGAGCAATCCGGATCAAGTAGCTTATTCTAGCAAACCTTCTGTGATTCGAGAGTTTAAAGAAGACATTAGTGGCATAAAAGGGAATGAAAATGCCCACCTGGTACAAGAGGTGGTGGCTAAAGATGATACAACAGTGACTACTGATGAACAAGCAGAATATCTTTGTTCTCCCAAGGAGGGTAATTCTAATCAAGTCAATTCTTGCCAACCCTCTGCAACTCCAGGGTCAAATGAAGCTACTTATACCATAAAGTACCATGAAAAATCCAATCTAGGACAAGAATTGCCGAGTAAGCAAGTTGCCGAAGTGGCTACTGATAAAAAGCCAGAATCAAATTGTGCACCCAAGAACAACTCCAATCAAGATTCTAGCCAACTTCAATCTCTTTGTCCACGCAAGGGTAATTCCAATCAAGATTCCAGCCAACTTAAATCTCTTTGTGCACCTGAGAGTAACTCCAATCAAGATTCTAGCCAACCTCCTGAAACTCCAGGGTCAAAAAATGCTCTCTGTGATATAAGAGATAATGAAACTTCTCATCAAGAACAAGAAGTACCTGACATTAGAAATATAAGTTTGGATCAGGTGGGATCAGCGAATAAGCACGCCACTCAGAAATCAAATCAGAAACTAGCTGCATCAAAGTTGGATAATGCTGGAAAAGCACAAACTCACTGCCCTGCTCCTCATCCCTGCACTCTAGCAACTGAAAAGCATCATGTTTCTGTTGCTGAAGCGAGTGGAAGCGTAAACAAACCTGTGATAGCACATAGTTCACGCTCGGCAAGCATTGTAAGGAACCCTCACTTATTTTTTCTTCTCGCTTGAAATGCTTATTTTACTTCTACTCATCTTGAATGCCAGATATGAATACATGCAGGACAAAATTTAAGTTGTACCATGATCGTTCATGTGATAAACTTGAGTTCTTCCATCTGCTGCTTTCTTAATATGACTTTTTCCCTTGAATTTGGTTTATAACGTTAAAATATAAAATTTTCATGTTGGACAATCGATACACTGATCTGTAATGTTAAGTGTCAAGTCCAATTGTTTCATGTACTGGAAAGAATTTTAATTGTGCTTGCTTTCATTGCTTACTTTATTCATGGAAGTATGAATTCTTGTTTGTTACCAATGCAGAGTAATTCATCTCTTACACATGGGAAAGCTTTGCAACCTGACAAGAAAATGCATCACCATGACACTGACGATTCTTGCTCTGTTGTTTCTTCATATCCTTCTGCTACCTTCTACTTCTAACTGCATCATTTTAGAGTCGTATATTAGTTTTCCTCAACTATTTTATAGAACTGCAGCTTCTTTCAGATCGTTGAAAGGAAGAACAACTGTCAGCAATGCTCCTAGCTTTAAAAGTAGCGAGCGTGCAGAAAAGCGAAAAGAAGTACTATTTCTATCCCTCTAATGCTACTTGATTATTATCATGAAGCTTAAATCCACATAATTTTTGTATCTGCCCTTTTTTCTTCTGCAGTACTACACAAAATTAGAACAGAAACACCGGGCTATGGAAGCAGAGAAACTGCAAATTGAGGCTAAAATTAAGGTATGCTTTCTTTTTTATAATATCGGATTCTTAGTCATGATTGAAGTCCATACAGGCACAGATTGTTAAGTAGACAAGAGTTCATTAGTGAAGCTAGATAAGTAGCGATAAACTAGATTAATATTACCTTTGGTTTTCAGTTGGAGTCGCGATTCATCATATGTTCTGAACTCTCTTATATTTTTCTAGGAAGAGCAAGACACTGCTCTTAAGGAATTCAGAAACACCTTGATTATTAAGGCAAACCCTTTACCTAGCTTTTACGCAAAAGGTCCTCCACCGAAGGCTGAACTAAAGAAGGTATTCGTCTAAACTTTGTATATGATGTTTATTACTATTTGAGTAGAATGTTGAAATCAAAGAAGTAACTGAATGCTAACTTTTATGATGGAATTTTCACTATGCTAGTTGATAGAACCCTGCAAAGTTCATGAATTCGATTAGCTTAATTTCCCTACTGCTTTTCTAGTTTGTTTATGCTGGATAGATATTTGTTATTTGTTTAAATTCCAAGTAGCTTGTGCTTGTCTTGCACATCATCTTGCATTACTAATTACTGAATTTTAATTATTCATGGAGGTTTTGTCCATAGTTATAGAAACGAAATTGGAGCCAGACTAGATGAGCTAATTGGTCGGACCAACCAAGATTAATCGGTATAATTGCATATCATCAAAAATGGCTACCTATGAAAAAACACAATTGTTCATAAACCCATGTTAAAAGAATAACAATTTACTAGCACACAAAGGAATATATATCACCAAGTTCATACAGTTCTACGAAAATTAGCTAGTCGGATCATTCCTTTTTACATCCGATCCGAGAAACTAATCTGAATCAGAGAGGTATCTTCCAGTCTTTTAGATCTAACCAGTGGCCTAGTTTAGATTTTATAATTATGGTTTTGTCAATGATGAGCCATTTAGGTGCTTTGTTTATGATCCTACAATAATTACACTTTAAGCAAGGGCCCAATTATATCATAGTGAAAAACTTACTGTCGGATCAAACCGCGGAGAAAGAATATGCAAGTTGTGCATTTTGAACTACAAGATTAAGATCATTTCCACTGCTAGAATCAATCCTTTTTAGCAAAATAAAACCATTCTTCAGTAGTTAATATTGAGAGTTCTCTACATGAGTAAGCTTATTAGATGAGCCATTTTGTTTGCAACCAAGGTGCCTCCTACTCGCGCTAAGTCGCCCAAGTTCTCTCGAAGGTGGAGTTTCGGCGATGCCAATCCATTGCAAGGCGAAAAGTGTGGTGGAGCATGTGAACGGCTTCATCGGCATGATTTGCACCCTATCATGAAATCATCCAAAAGCTTGCCAAACAGTCCTAAGGCTGTTAAAGGCAAAGGTACCAAAACAAATGAGGGCTCCAAACTCTCCACACTAAGCTCAGCAAACCAGATGACCAACAGTGTCACTGTGCAAACATAAAGCTTGCTTTCTAAGCTTGTCTTTCCTCATTTAGTGGCATTTCTCATGTTACACAGACAACAACATAATTATTATTATTTGTTGTTTCTTAATGATATTGGAGATTAAGACTTCACTAAAAAAAAATGAAGATTGAGACTTAATGATGTGAGGATTTCTGAAGGTGTTTGGTGCTGTAAATTATTAAAGTTATGTGTTCCCAGACATTGATGTAATTTATGTGAGATTATTTCAGTACAGTTGGAACCATTGTTCAACTTAATTTCTTTTCTATAAGTTTAAATTTTATTTAAATATTATTGAGCTCTTGATTTGAATATTTACTTGATTATTAAAAACTTTTATATATTGATAGATTAGTAAATTTAATATTATAAACTTTATTGATGAATATAATTTATAAATCTTAATCATGAAATATTCAAGACTAGTGTTAGTAAATAATTTATAATCTCTATTCACCAACATTAATAAACCTAAAGTGACCTTGTTTATTTAAATGTTTTGAGTCACATAATTATATAAAATTGAGAGAATAATCCATCTATAGCACTTTAAATTCCAAATTCATTTTACAACAAAAACATTCATTATTCATAAGAGGGTTAACTGTTCTTGCCAACCTAGCATGTACCAAATGGAGACCATATGCAAGCTCCTGAACAAAACATAACTGGAACTATAATTTTATTTTATTGTTTTAAAAAAAACTCCATTAAATCAACATAAACACAAAATTTATGATATCTAACCATCAAATTTCATAAAAGAGTAACTGTCCCATAAGAACTACAATTTAGTGAACATCACCTAAAAATAATCAAGGACCTCCTCTATTTTAGTAGAGAACAACAGAACAACTCAAGCTTTATTGTGGAGGAAAATATACCACATAAAAAATATACCAGAAAGTGAAAAAAAAACATAATTCTTTTTAAAAATCGGTTTCCAGAGAGATTGTTCCGAGAAAGAGAAATGTTAGACATCCATTTTAACGAATAATGATGACCGATGAACCTGTATTTGGAATTTAACCCTTGCAATTCCTTGTGATACCACTTCAATGCCCCAATCTGAGATGGAGCTTACTCTAAGATGAGGTGGTGGACTTCTGCTTTTGCTTGGTCTACAAAGTACCTGTGTACCTATTTCATCTCGAATCCATTTAAGTGAAAATGATAAGGCCATTAAGAGTGTCGACTAACCGAATTCGATCCCGAGGAAACAATGATCATGAATGAGATCCTCTGCATCCAAGCTCGAATCATTCAACTCTATGTTGATGTTTTCGACGTCAATAACCACATTTGCAGGCCCGACCAGCTTGTCATCTATCAGAAGAGTGCAATTGATGTAGGCGTCATCTTTTGGTGGCTGGTTTAACAAGCTTGACTTCGGAATCAAAATCCCCTTCTGTGAGCAGCAGTGTTTATGCAATGACAGGACAAGACGATGCTTTCGACCGATGAGCTCCGCTACATAATCCATGGCACCGATGGCGAGAGCATGGCGTACGCGAGTGGACGATACCTGACCTTTGTCATTTGAGTTTATGCTTCTGAAAGCCCCATTGTATGATCGCTGAGTTTTGTCCATAACAGGGCTTACGATAAATGCACTCAGACCATATTCCTTGCAGAGTCTCACCAGCTCTGATGCATCACCAGAGGCTTTGTATCCGAATCTGTAATTGGCACCTGAAGCAAATGACGTTCGAGTGTTAATACATCGTATTGTGCTGTAACTTATCCCTTTTTTCCTTTTCAAATTGAAATGTGGTCATGTTATACCTGCAACTACTCCACTTACTTTGAGCTCCTTCGACAACCTTTCAACAAATTGCCTTGGAGTGAGACGCCTGACATTTGAAAACTGGACACTGTATTCCAGGGGCACTTCATTACCACAATAAGGAGCCCATGAAGAAAGAACCCGCTCCCTGTCACAATTCACAACAATAGGAGGCCTGCGCCAATGTTCGAAAAAGCTTAAAAATAGCTGGAACCATAATAAGTAACCGAAAACACAAAAGATAGTACAGAAATGTCTGGATAATGCCTATCTGAATAGTACACAAAAGATTAAAAAGAGCAAATTTGAATTTTCCACAGTCTGCATGGAAAGAAAGACATTGGTAGAAAATATTATCACATGAAATTGCTGACCTTGGTTCCCAACCGAGTACTTCTCCGATTCCAACAAAAGAAAGAAGGAAAGGAGTGCCAGCTTTTGATGCTTGTATTGCAAGTTCTCGATGACCAATGTGAAGAGCATCAAACTTGCCTAAGGCGACTATACCTCCTGCAAGAGGGTGGCCAAGAAACCATAAGAAATGTGTGCATGCTTAATTTATCCGAAGGCAGGTACCAACAACATTCTACTCTACTTCAAGAAATAACTCGGCATAGTACAACAACTTGCATAAAGTGGAAAAACTAAGAAGGAAACATGACAGGATAAATTTATGCTGGAAGTTACTAGTATACTGCATCTATTGTATTTAAGTAGGCTTTCTACTTTGACAGTTCAAGTCGCTTGTATAAGCATAATATAGCCTGTGAATGTTTACAAAATCTAGACAACTTGTATTGCATTTATGTTTGAATCAGGGAATCTATGTTTCATTAGTTTTCCTATGGGCACTAGTTTTTTTAATATGTGATATTCATTTCAGGTTTTTATCAAAAACAAACAAACAATCTAAACGATATGTCACAAGCAAATATGCTATATCAATAATATACGTTGGATAAAAATATAACATCTATTATACATTGGAAAAACCTATAAACACACAATTGAACTGAACTGATTTTTCAGTGTCAGGATTAGGATTTTTAAATAATCAGAATCAATTTAAGTTGGCCACAGTTTTTCAACAAATCTGACTCAACCCAACCCAGTTCCATCCCTATCAATCACGCATTTCTTGTATATAAAAATGAGAGTATTCTTTGTCATATTTAAGTATTTACCTACCAATCACGCACTCTCGATCTGCTCCACAATCAATGAGAAGCTTATCCTTCTGTATTTCTTCACCACATAAGCTAGTTTCCTCTGGACGATTTGAACTGAAAGCTTTTGCGGTAGAATGTTGCACAACAAAATGCATGGGCATGTGCTTCCTTCTGTGTAAACAAGAATGACACCTGCAAACAAGTGGTAAAAGGGTGGAATGCATTTAGATTGTAAGCATTATTTTGTTAGCAACTACCGGACTGCTACTTACAGATAAAGCATAACATCCAACTGAATTAACATTAAGATAAAAGAATCAATAATAAAAATAACAATCTTATTTGAGATCATAAATATCAAGGATGCAATTTGCAATATGAAGATTTATTGGCATCAGGCAACTGGATATGGAGTTCAAATCAAGAAATCGCAAATTATCCAACTTACCTTGTTATGGAGTTCAAAAGCGCTAATTCTAGTGAAGAAAACAGTAACATGAGAAGGAAAAAAAAAATCAAGAATTCTGATTGTAGCTGGAGCCTAGAATATTAAGCACAAAATATCAAAGTAATTATTTTATCAGGCAATTGCAGGCCTGCCATAGTATGAATAATCAACTTGCTTGGTGGCTATTTCCCCAAAAGTGAGTTGGAAATCACAAACCTGTCCTTACAATGCTTTGCCAATTTAAGAGTGATGGTAGAGGCCTGAGAAGATGCCTTGTCGACAGTTTTCAGTCAAATCCAAAACACTCTAATAGAAAGGATCACTAAATTTGCCCATGGATAAGTTGGTATCTTTTGAAACAAGTGAGGATCATCCAATTTGACCAAACTAGTGCTTTCTAGAGAAAAAGGTAATTATGGAAGTCCTGATAACCATATTCTTTTGTAAGTGAAGCGGTAAGACGAATTGACATCTTACCAAGAAGCACCATGGGAAAAGCCATACTTCACAGAAGAGGTAAGAGAGTTTGTGTTCTTTCTCACATTGCATTGCCCAAACAAATTAGTGATGTGTTTTTATTTATCTGGATTCCACAATAACACATAGCTATGCCACTAATATCGTGATTCAGTTATCATCATAACAAATCCATATAAACGAAAGCAAAAGTTATGACCCAGTTGATTTCCACAGCAGGAGAACCGCTAAGAAAGAAGGAAACCTATTTGATGCCGCCCCAATTGATTTCCACAGTAATTCAACAAACAGACAAAAACATGTAACTCATAAGAAGTAGGAGCGTCCGTATTTCCACTAGGGTTTACCAGATCGAGCATCGAAAAAACAAAGGAGCACGGAAGCAAGCAAAAGTACGACCGTTGGTCAAACTATGACTCCGATGTCGAAATCAACTGACAAGTATCCTGTTCGAAAACTTACAACGACTGCCCGGATAAGAGCTGTGGCCTCGTGGCGGCGGCGCCGCGAGTAGATCGAGGGGAGTTACGACGCCGGGGAAGCAGAGGCCCATAGGCGACTGCAGACGGAGGGTGAGCGTTCCGGAAAGCGAACTGGAGGGCGGCGGTGCCGCCCCTTTCCATCGCCCGCGGCCCTCTATCTCTCTCTCTCCCCGCCCAGGTCTGGAGGCGATCAGCCGAGGGTTTGGCGCCTCATCCGAACCAAAGCCCGAGCCCGCGTTGGCCGAGCGAGGTCCGCCCTTGTAACCTAATCCACAGGCGGTTTTTGACCGTTGAAAAATTGCCCTGGCAACGTAATTACTAACTAAAAAGACAAAAATACCCTCCAACTTCTAACTTCTTCTTAGTGGAATTTAGCACTTTAGCGGAATCAATCTCACGAAGAGGTAAATTGAGAAATTACAATTGGTCACGATGCAGAAGAATATTATCTGACTTCGTCAAAATTCGAACTCTATTGAACTGCTAACTTCCATATCCCAATACGTCGATAATCATGTAAACCGAGGATTGATTCGTCTCGAGTTAGATTAGTTGTTTATTAAATTGAGTTAACTTGACCCGATCAAATTGGATCAGATCGATTCAATGGATTAGATGAGTCAAGTCAATCCAACCCAACCGGTTGACCCAAACCATGGCTCAATGGGCCGGGCAGAGAATCGTCAATTCAACTGTCCAACTACCCTTGTAACTGTAATCGACTTTTGACCCCAACACACCTGCTGGGCTCCACCAGTCATATCAATTAAGCCACTGCCACGTCATCAGAGACGGTTGCAGTGGGCGCACGGAACGGAAGAGGGATTTAATGGGATAGTCACATGTACCATCACCTTTTAATTTTCAATATAAAAAAATATATTAGATACAATTTTAATTTTAAACGTAAGAGACAAGTGTTTTTAGGAAAATAATAATTAAGATCGCTTTTTATTTTTTCCTATTGTAAAATTAATTTTAAGAAGATACTCCTTAACGTAAAATATAAGATATAAGTAATGTATTTGATAACGTGCGTCATCAGAGAAGCTTTAAGGGTAAAATGATAGAAAATTATGAGTATTTTCGACTATTAAAACTTTGAGGATACTTTGAAGAAAAGGTAATCGGGATCTGAATAGAAAAAGATACGTAGAGATTTTTTTTCTAATTAAATATAAAATTTTTTAGATATGAATATGGAGATGAATCTATATAATATATATATATATAAATTTATTATTTTTTAATTTCACCATTAATCAAGTAAAGAAAAAAATAAACTTCTTTTGGATTTCTATTTAATCTATAGATATTTATTTTATTTTTATAAAATATATATTTTTAATATGATATTAATTTTAATATATTTTTTATTGGATTCCTACCAAACCCGACCCATCGCCGTCCATGCGGGCTTAAATAAAAAACGTCCGCAGCTTTTCTCAACCCTCATGCGTAGTTTGGGGGCGCAAGTTTCGAGGGCAGGCGAGGGAGATGGACGGAGGGGCGATCGTGGCTTCGCGGCCGGCCGTGATGGTCACCAACGACGACGGAATCGATGCGCCGGGGCTCCGTTTCCTCG
>JBBMKF010439709.1:0-13588 GCA_037834155.1 Curcuma caesia
TCCTTTCCAATTGCCAGTTGATCACCTTATGGAGAAAATTTTGAGTCAAGATATTATAATGCATTAACCAACACTACAATTGTTTCATTTGCAATTACTAGGACAGAACAGGTATGAAAAGTAGATAACATGTACTCATTCCAATCATAGTAGCTGAACTAATATCAATGGCTCCATCTCTAGACAGTTAATGGGGAAAAAAAAATGTAATACTAGTAAAAAATACAACAATGAATAATATCTCTAGTTTTGCACAACAGAGGGTGCATGAATTGGCATTTTCTCAACCCCTTTGGAAGATAAAAATTTAAAATGACAAAGAGAACCTCACTGAACTGGCAATTCTATAGCAAAGATCATTTCTATTAGTAGTAGAAATATTTGAACGATCGATTATATGTTAAAAATAAAAATACGATATAACATGACAAATGTACCTTCATTTTTCTGTATTTTGTATTAGTGTAAATAATATGCTGCTATAATAGAAAATGGCTACACGAACTAAAAGCTTATTAATTTGTATGAGGTAAGTTACTGAACTTTTCTTCCCTAACTATCCAATATATTCATGAAATTCATAGAAGTGGGGACAATAAGTAATATTCAGCACTACACACTTCAGCAACACAAGAAGGTGACCTAACATGAACCAATCAAACAGAATTCAGGAGGTGGTGGAAAGAATAAAATGCCAATCTGAAACTTTATAGATAAAAAGTTAAGTGTTTCTCCAAGGCAATTGCCCTTTTGGGGAGTCATTATCATAAGATTGATGGTTGGAAACCAAACCGGACTGACATGTCTGCAATCTTTCCATTATTCAACAATCCCATCCAAATCAGGAACTGGCTTTGATTGTTTCAGTCAAGAATTAAGAAAACCAAAGAAGCTTCATATGAGGTCCGGACAAGAGGTACACATATGACAGGCGAAAGTGCTGATCCAATCAGAAATACATCCTGATTGTTAGGCAATGATGACCCTACCATTTTTCAGGCAAAACAATCCTTCTAGTGATACATTGATTGAATAACAGCTTCTCTGTATGAATTGAAAAAGAAACTGCATTGTCCATTACTAAAGATAGCCAACACCCCAAGGATGTACAGATGACCACTTATTACCACTCCAATTATCTTTGCAGACTCACTGAGAACTATACTTATGCTAATTCAGAGTATCTCTGTGATACATTTTGTCAGGTAGAAGCTTGGTTGAATATGTGCAATGGAATGCATTAGTCCAATTAGATGACATTTGTATTCATATCATCTCACAGCTATGTCAAGATGATACTGTCAAAAAAAATCAACAGAATGCTTAAACTAAACTAATTTCTCCAGCAAAAATCCCTAAAAGCAACTAAATTGTAAAGTCAAAGGGAAGCAAAAGCCGAAAGAAAGAATGACCTTTTACAGCAGAAAGCATACCCGTAATCATTTTTACATTGACACCAAGATTCAATGCCCTACGAATTGTTTCTGCACTGTCATGTCTCGGGGGATCAAAGAGTGGCAAGAGACCAATGAATTGCCACGGACCTCCTGGGCTCTCTTTTCTTCCATCTGGAACTTCCTGTAAAGAATTACAATTAAAAATCACAGGAAATTTACCAGTCAAAAGAAAGCTTTTTTGTTTTTATTTTCTACCTGATATGCAACAGCAAGTGACCGTAATCCACGCTCAGCAAACTTGTCAATAACAGCATGGGCCCTTCGCTCTATCTCAGACTTATTGTGCGCAAGATTCAAAATCTAAAGCACAATAGAAAAACAGCTATCCAGTCATGTTGATTTGAAGTTACTAACAAAATCACAGGAGGCTGAGGTTTGTACCTGTTCTGGCGCACCTTTGCTAACTCGATATGTTTTCCCCTCAGTATCAATATAAGTTAAAGCAGTTCTCTTGTCAGTAGGATTAAATGGCAGAAAATGAATCTCTTGAATACCAGCCCGTGCCTTTTTAACATACCAATAGAAGGAAGAAGATCAATATTACACGGGCAAGGAAAGCAATGTAAAGGTCTACATAATCTGGTAGATATGATTATGAAGAAAAAATAGCTAACCTCCATCGGATCAGCAAGCATCCCAACAATAGCAGTGTCTATAGCATCTTGATTTTCGGTCCTCGAGGCTCTAGCAGCCATCAAAATCACAGTGTCCTGGCTTACACCTTTGGAGAAGACCTGAGTAACAGGTGATATTTGTAAGTACAAAGGATCATAAAAGGATAAATCAATAGATGACAGCATTTTTCTGATAAGGAAATCAAACAAATACCTCAATAAGGTTCTTATCTACAGTGAGCTTGTTCAAAGTAAGTGTGCCAGTCTTATCACTGCATAGCACGTCCATCCCAGCCATTTCTTCAATTGCGGTCATCCTCTTTGTGATAGCGCCCTGCATCAGTTCCAAACTGAATCAAACAATTCTACACAAGCATTTTGGATGATTTACAAAGGTTCCCTAGGTAATTCTTAAAAGTTCAATTCATCTGAGCAACTACCCATTCCCTCATCTGCATATATCTTTAAATTGCAATGGCCTTTCTTTAACTTCACTGTCAACATTTCATCAACTCCTGCCTGTATTCCTGTGATCTGTAGGGTACTTTCTCTTGCATTGTAAACGCTTCTATGAGTCCAAAACATTAACATTTTTTGTTACTGGATTCTTTTCTTATAATTCAATGGAGATAATTGACACTAAGAAGATTCATGTAGCAAGCAAACACCCAAATATTTGAGACTCATGGTGTGTTCTTATAATCAACCCTAAGAAACATGTGAAGCCATCAAGGTCACAATCTGCACATCTGTTGATCGAGGCTACTGGAGAAGGATCACAGAAGTTCAATTTCTATGAGATGGTTTATTTTGTATGTGGTGGAGGGAACCTATCACTCACAAGGCACAACAGAAAACAAAGTGACAAATGGCTTTCACAAACCTGCTGGGCTAAGCGATGTGAACCAATTGCCATTGTAACTGAAAGCACAGTAGGCATAGCTATGGGAATTCCTCCAATGAGAAGAACCAAAAGATTGTCAATTCCAGGACGATAGGCTCGGTGCTGAATAGGATACATCACAATTATTTCTACAAACATTCCAACTGCAATTGAGCAAATGCAGAAATTCCCAATAGCTGTCAAGACCTGCAAATACAATCTGTTATGTAAGTGCTAAGACGATGGTAACAGTATCAAAATTATCGAAAGCTAAATTCACAAGGAAAATTTTGAAATATATAGTTGTAGAACTTGCCTTTTGAAAGTGACCAACTTGGTTGGTGGAGTCCACTAGATGTGCAGCTTTGCCAAAAAAGGTATGTACGCCTGTAGCAATGACAACAGCTTCAATCTCACCTTGCTTGCAAGTGGAACCCGAATACACACCATCACCGGGGCCTTTGGTGGCAGGTAATGACTCCCCAGTAAGTGCACTCTATCAAAATGGCATTAAAAGACACAGATCAAAAAGAAGAATTTGCCTACATAATCAAAATAATACTTCATCTGGAGTTAGGGATGAAGGAACCAAAAGTCAAGAACCTGATCTATCTTCAAAGGATCGCCTTCAAGCAGACGGGCATCTGCAGGGATGATGTCTCCAAGCTTGATACTAATAATATCCCCGGGGACGAGGATGGCAGCTTCCTCCTCACTCCACCGACCATCTCTAATGACCTGAATTTTTCATATACAAGTAAAAAATCTTCAGCTCAAGTTGTGACGAACCTTCTGGAATTAGGCAATCTTTTATTCGCAAAAAGAAGACGAAGTGAAAGTCAAAAGGACAAGAACAGTAAAACGTAGAAGTGGGATATAGAGTCAATTCCAACCTTAGCTTTAGGTGCAAGGCGTGCCATGAGGGCAGCAGCAGCATTGCCAGCATTGTTCTCCTCAATGAAACTAATGGTCGAGTTGATAACCAGCAGGGTTATGATACCAACAAACTCCTGCCAATCTGGAGGTTTCCCCTGTCAAAGAAAAGAAAAATGAAAATTGAAATCAAGGGGACAAAAAAAAAAAAGTGCGGGAAGAAGAGTTTGATAGCTATGGTAAGCGTCCATACCCCTCCATTGGCAAGCGCGATGGCCATGATGGCAGCCGCCTCCATAACCCAGGACAAAGGGTTCCACATGAATCCCAAAAACTTCAGGAACTTGCTCTCCTGAAACCAGCCACACAAAACAAAGAGTAGAATCAAGAAAAGAAAAGAAAAGCTAGTTTTCCTCTTTCTACAACCAACAAAGGATTTTACAAACGGAGATATGCAGCACCTTCTTCTCCTCGAGCTTATTGTGGCCGAAGATGGCGAGGCGAGGCGCTCCTCCGCCTGCTGCATGGTGAGTCCCTCCCGGGTACATCTCAAATTCTCAAACACTTCCTCCAATGGAATGTTCTCCTGCAAATGCCACCAAGCAAAGATTCGTCCGTCACAAACAGTTCTCAAAAGCGAGCACAACAATGGGATAGATCAACGCGAGAAGGCCAATTTTTTTTTAGAAAATGAGGGGGAAAATACCAGATCGACAGCTTCCTTGAGCAGAGCCTCCATATCAACACTCTCTTTGAGACCTTCCTCGTTTCCCATCCTCTCCCGTCCTCCCACCTGCAGCCAAAATCGCTCCTTTCTCGTTCCCCACCCCTCCCAACGTTCCAAACCTCTGTTGCTGCTCCCCAAACCAGAAGAAGAACAAGACCAAGAGTAAAAATCGGGTGAAGTGAAACAGAGCGCCGAAAAAACAGCCCAAAAGGCCTTTTTTTATACAGGAAAAGAGGGAAAGGCGATGAAAAGGAAGAAGAAGGGTAGATCAGACAACCAGCAGCATCTTTGCTGGCTTTAGCCACATGACAAGACTCCCTCCTCTCCAATGAGTCTATCTCAGACAGACGGACTCACCGCCCACGCAGAAAGATACCAAAAACAAACAGCAAAGATTAGGCTTGGGACCAAATCCATCGGAGAGATGAGTAACATTAAAGATAACGGAGCAGCTGCATTGCAGGTACATCTCCACCTCCTCCATGGCTCCAACGCAACTCAACCTTCGATCAGAGTAGAGAAACTAACCGACGCCATCAATGGCGCTCCAGGATCCGTCTCACCACCTTGTGTGTGTTACCGTACACCACGGCTTCCGGACCAGTGTTTCAGTACACCTAATCGTACCGAAGAAATTCCCCTGAAAGTTTGCCCATGTCTTTTTGAGCCGCGAACGAGTGGGTCCCGCGGGTAAACGCGTCTCTCTCTCCCTCTCTCGAAAATATAATTAGACAAAAATCAAATATACGTCCTAAATTGTATAAATCTTCTGTGATTTTATTTTAAAAATACCTTTTAATTAAGAATTACTGTAGAAACTATTATATAGTTTCTATGTAGAATAACTTTCACAATGTATAAAAATTATTGAATTGCTGTTATATATAAATTTTTTTAATAATTATTATAAAATATTTAGAGTGAGTTTATAATTTAAAATTTATAATATGTAAAAGTTAATCAATATGTATTTTATATTGAGAAAGTTATTCGACATTGAATTTTAATTTTTAAATTCACTTTAAATACGTTTTAATAGCTATTTGATAGTTTCTATATATTATAAAAGCTATTCGATAACTTCTATAATAACGTTGAACTTTAATTTTTAAAATTACTTTAAATATTTTATAGTAATTATTAAGTAGTTTTTATACGTAATAGAAATTACTCAGTAGCTTTTTGGATTTGACTTATTTTGAAAAAAGAAACATTCAGATGATATAATATTTATCTTAATTTGGATGCTCTTTTAATTTTTTTATCCAAAATAATTTATGATAAAATAATTTAGACAGAAATCAAAATTATTATCACATAAAAAAAATTTATATTAAAAAAATCAAAATAGCATTTTTATTTTTTTTTAATTTCAAAAGTACCAAAATTACTTTAATTTATTGTAATAATTTAGGATAAAATTACTATAATATATAATAATTTAATTAAAATTATTTGCAATACTTTTGCCTAAAATAATGTATTTTTAGATATAGATCATTAATTAAAATTTTACAATATAAAAATCATTATTTTAAAAATATTATTAACATTTAATGATGTTTATTTTTTTAATTGGATTTTGAATTTGCATCTAATGAAATCTCTTTACTAAAAATAGCTCCAAATAAGCTGTTATCATGTCACTTCATACGTGCAAATTAATCCGCTAATACTTGGAGCCACGTATTTATTATACAAATAACTGAGAAAATCTTTGATACTATATAATATTTTAGGAATTGCCAAATCTAAAATATAATATCACAAGAATTTTCATTGAGAAAAATTCAAAGTTTCAAACGTGAAAAAAAAAAGATTATACATATCCAATTGATTAAAGAATTATAATAAATAATTTGAGAAAATACATGAGGAACACATATGATAATTTCTTTCAAATCTAATGGAGAATTTAATACCTTACTCAAACGGAAAGAAGTATGAAGGAGGACTCGATTAAATAATACACCCACTAATTATTTTTTTTCATTTCATTAGTGATCAATTAAAGAAAAAATAAATATGATCTTCTCCTTCTCCTCCTCGTAATTCTCTCCTCATAACCTATAGATGCTTAATTTATTTTTGTTGAATTATATTTTTTTAGATATGATATTAATTTTAATATATTTTTGTTAAATGATGGTAGTGAGATAAAATAAAAAAAATATTAGTATAGAAGATATCTAATTCTTTGATGGATATAGGGATGAAGATGGATATTCATCCTCTTATGGATATAAAAATGAGAATAAAAGTTAAATACCTAAGGACGGAGATGAGTATGAATATAATAAATGATAATGGAGAGGGAGAAAATGGACTCCGATCCAAATTCAATTCATTATTATCTGTAGAACAATATATGAAAGTAAGGTTATACATTAAAATCATCAATCTAGGGAGAGCCACCTATATAATAAGGACACCACATAAAATAATGTCTCTTGCCATTGCAAAGGGTCATTCCAATATTTATGACTTCAAACATTATTCATTTAATATGATAAAAATATATAGTTGGTATATGGTTCACAGTGTCAATTAATACTTCAACTACTCGAGGCATGGATGCCACTATGAAAGGAATTGAAATGGACAAGCAATAAAAATAACTTGAGAAATATAAAGGATTTTTTTTATAAAAAAATAGAAATTGTACATGTATTGCATTTTATATGTTCTGTTTTAATAAAGGACAATTAGAAATTAATATAACTGCCATTTTTATTTTAATATTTAGATGAATTTGAGAAATGGACTAGCTCATTTTAGCTCAGTCTATTATTATTCTAAAACTTAAATAGAAATTAATAAAATAAGTCATTTAAGTTAGATTTAATAAAATAAATTAATTAGTTGAAAGGGTTTTTTTTTTTTTAATATTAGGTAGATGCACACTAAGTCTTTTACAAGTGAATCATGTCAGTCTATTATCTTTTTTTTTTGAATTAAGAAATTTAAAAATTGTTTTAAAAATAGTTAATAGGAGTTTAAAAATTAAAACATAATGTTATTAAGTGTTATCAATTATTTTTTAAAAATAAAATGAAATTGTGTCAATTGATAAAGCTCATTAGAAAAGAGATTATTATCGGGAAAAGTGTTTAGTGTTTTCTAGACAATAAACCTACTATTTCTGCTTATTAAATAGATCCAAAATCCTCCGTTGCTCCAACAATTTCAATGCCTGGGCACATGGAACAGCCTTTTATTTTGTTTTTGATGGTGTTCTTCATCCGCTCGGATCCAACTCTCCTTCTTCCTCCAAAACTATAGTAGTATCGGTCTTTCGATGGATTCACTCTCGGTGTCCTGCGAATCAAAGATGATCAACTGGGGGTTGACGTTATCAACCCTTAAGATTGAGTATTTGGTTAAAATTAAATTGAACTAAATCGAACCGAATTAATCGAAATATAATCAAATCGAACTGAATTTTTTTGAACTAATCGAATCAATCGAATTTTTAAATAAAAATCGAACAAATCGAACTAATAAAATATCGATTAATTCAGTTTTCGATCGAATTAATTAAAATAATTATTTTTTTAATATTATAAAAAATTTATCAATTAGTTAGGGATTTATAAGTGTACTTATTTAGGAATTTATAAATTATTTTTTTAATTTTGATTAATTTAATTTATTTGATTTAATAAAAAAAATTAAAATCGAAACCAAACTGAATTTACCGAATTAATCAATTAGTTAGAAAAAATAATCAAAATTTTAAAATAACCGAACTGAATTTTTAAATTCGATCGGTTTATTCAATTTAACCGAATCTTTGCTTACCCCTATCGGCACCCTTCTGACGGTTAAGTCAATGATGGATTGAGGTGGGAAGCTCACATGCGTGCACGCGTGAGAAAGCAAAAGAGCTCAAAGAAGACGAAGAGGATTAGCCTTTATACAACAGAAGAAAATCATTCATTTACCTTCGCGGACTCTTATATAGTATCTCTAAGTAAGTAGCCTCGCTAGGGTCGGTCTCACATCAATTGATGTCAAAGGATGAGGTCAGAGAGAGCTTGCTCGTCCAGAATTTCTTGTTGTCTAAAAATCATTATGGTTATGCGGGTAGAGGAGGTCGGAGCTTGATGGAGCCCTATTGTCATGGAGAGTGTTGGCCAACATACAAGACTAAGATAGAGTCACAACCCGATCGAGTTTACTCGGGTTGCAGTTTTGTTTTGTTTTTTCATAAATGAAACAAGTTGAAAAGATTAAATTGCATGAAATGAATCTCTAGTTTGGTGATTGATCTGACCAAGATTATGGGATGGACTGACTCCTCGATGTATTTGCAATCAAGTTCTTTTGGTAGGTACGATGTGCATCAGATCGGCTCCTCTTGAGTTGGCTTCTATTGGGTTAGCTTATGTTGGGTCAGCATTTGTCTAGTCTAGCAACACAAGGATTGTGAGGCACCTAGTGAGAAATTGTCCGACTCCAATGACGATTTTTAATAGTGATCGATTGATAAAGGAAATTGAAAAATGTTAAAAAGGAGGTCGAGGTGGACCTTTGTGAGACCCCTAAACCCTTAAATCAAATTCTAAAGGAGAGTTTGAGAGAGGAAATAGCAAAGAAGTGAAACAATATCTTCCCATGTCCCTCTTGATGTTGTCATCATTACTTATATAGAGAATAAAGGGTGGTCAGACTTCTTAAAAGATGTTCCTCCTTCATATTCACCAAAGGACACACCCTTTTACATCTAATGCCATTATAACCATTATATCGCATCCGAATTTGAAAGTAGCTTGACTCGAACGTGGCTTGGACTAATTCGAATCGAGCTCATCAACCGTTGGATGTGGCAATCAAAAAGACAGACTACCACCCTGAGCCTTAGATCCCACATCTGAATCCATAGAATTTCAAAGTTGTCTCAAGCCGAACATTCGACATAGCCTTAACACATATCAACTTTGGACTAACCAACATTTATGATTAGAATTGACATGTTGAACTCAGAAATGATACGTCATCTCATGTATCACCCACATTAATAACGTATGAATCTTGTGTTACCTAGGCATTGGGGGGTAAGGCAGCAGAAACTTAATTCCACATTATCCCTTAATTAGTACGGGTTGGCAGCTAGATCGCAATTGTCTCAGTCTAATCAGCTGGACAAACTTGGGCCTCTTTCAATTAGACTTGGGGGAGGCTTATAATACAATGGATAAGAGACCTGTACATGACAGAGTCAAGTCAATAATCAAGCCTACGTGGAGGTTAAAGTCAAAACATAAATGCAAATCAAAACAATCACCTGACTCCTTCAGCTTGACGCCACTCAACTCCATTAGCTGGGCTCACTCGACTCTAGAGAACTTGGACTCCTTGATTCCACCAGCTCGGCTTACTTGACTCCAAAGGAGTCAAGCCACTCAACTCCATCATCTTGGCTCACCCGATTTCAGAAGGCTCACTTCTTGATTCCATCAGCTCGACTTATCCGACTCCAGAGGACATAGACTCCTTGATTCCACTAGCTCGACTTACCCGACTCCAAAGGACTAAGGTCATTCAACATCGACTACCCAACTATCTGACTCCCTCGATTCCAAAAAACTCAGACTCTTTGATTCTTCAACACTGGCTATCTAACTCCTTCGACTCGACCACCTGACTCCCTCAACACCAACCACCTGACTCCTTAGTTCGATCATTTCTGAAATGAACAACGACAATGAATATTCTAAAATGTGTGGCATCGTGGGGATGGTGAGGCAATTATGTTATTGACAAAGTTGGTCTCCTAGATGTCTTCCATCAAACATGGTGCCGTCCAATGAATGGAGTGGTCATCAACGGCTGTCAGATATGATTTCCTCATTGACTCTAACGTGGATATATTTTTCGGGTAACTAAATAAACCCTAAAAAAGATACATGTCGGTGGCTCAGCCCAATCTTCTTCTTCTTCTTCCATTATTCTACTACTTTTTGATTTTTCATAGCCTCTGTATTAACTTGAGCATCAGAGTGATCACGTTGAATCCAATCTCAGTGCCCATCTTAACCCTTGCTTCGAGTGTTGCAGATCTTTGACATCTTCATCATCAACAATGCCACCTTCTTTCCCATCTCAACATTCGTTCTTGTTGATTCATCAGACCACAATCTCATACAGAAACATTGATCATGTCCGTGCCATCTCCGCCACATTAGTGAAGAATGATAAACAATAATCAATCGATATATTTAAGTAGATAAAAGCAATAATATACTCATTTGTTTCCTTCGTGACCATATACTGTATTTTATACAACACAGAACACTCTTCTCTCTTTTTTTTGGGGGTTCTTTTCTTACCCTTGTTGCCTTGGGTGGAGTCACACACAAATACACACGAATTGGGTTACTTTTTCTTCAGTTTGAACGACTTACAAGCTTCAATCTGTCTATAAATATAGCAAACAATTACACCTCTTCCTCCTCGAGGACTCAAGTAGGCTTCTCAATTCAGACAGTGCTGCTGCCTTCGGCGGCGCCATGGCCATCCTTGTCGCTTGCGGCCGCCTCCGGAGTTCCCTTGTAGCGATAGTAATGCGCGCACACCAAGAAGTATAGGAAATTGATGGCGCCCAAGACGCCGATGGTGTAGTAGTAGTAATCCACTCGCCCCTGGTTGAGGTTGTTGTCCAGCCAACTGGTTCTCTTCTGGACGACGGCGATGAGCACCGCGCTGAGGTAGTTGGCGCCGGCGAGGGTGCAGTAGAAGAGGGAGCCGGCGAGGGCCTGCATGTGCTCCGGGAACTGCCGGTTGTAGAACTCGATCTGTCCCACCGCGTTGAACGCCTCAGCCACGCCCACGAGGCACAGCTGCGGAGCCAGCAACATGGCCGACAGCGGCGAGGAGACGCCGCCGTGGGCCAGCGCGGAGTCTCTCCTTTTCTTCTCCACGAGCCCGGCCACCGCCATCGATGCGACGCCGATGACCATCCCTGTTCCCTGGCGCTGGAGGAGGGTGATGCCGCTGTCGATGCCGGTGATCCGGCGGGCGACGGGGACGAGGAGGCGGTCGTATACGGGGATGAAGAGGGCAAGGGCGACGAGGGCGATGATGGGGACGGAGCCCGGAGGTACCTGAAAGCTGTGGCCGAGGTGGCGGTCCATTGTGAGGGACTGGAGCACCGCGAAGGTCCATTGCTGCGTCAGGGCGAGGAAGCAGATGATGCCGGAGGCCCAAATGGGGACGATGCGGATCAGGCATTTCACCTCTTCGATCTGCTGCACGCTGCAGAGACTCCACGGGTTGGCGGCGCCGCCGTCGTCCTTCACTTCGCCCTCGCATATGATCGCAGCTCTGTTCAAGAACCTGAAAACAGAACACGTATAATTTCGTTTTTACCCCATACTTTATTTTTCTTTTCATTTTGACCCTCCGTCATTTAAAATATAGTTTAGCTTTTATAATCTATAAACTATACATAAAAGACATTTGATATTATGCACGACCCGCACTGCGCGACCCCGTGAGCGACACAGTCGATTCATCGCCGTTGCCACCGCCCTCGCCGCGCCGTTCGGCTACCACCGACCACCGGCCCGGGCACGATCGACACGCCACTCGTTGGCGTCAGATTCCGATCGGATTGTGGTTGAAATCCGACGCAATTTGGCCGGAACACGACCGACAGTGGCACGCGTCGGATTCCGACCAAATCGCGGTCGGAGATCGACCGAGGATGGACCGCCGTCACACGCTGATTCTTCCTCGGTCGGTCTCTTATTGTAATTTGGTCGGAAATCGGCGCGCGCCACTACCGATCGCATTTTCGATCAAATTGCACCGAATTCTGACTGGAATCCGACGCCAGCCGACGCGTCGGCAAGTGGCACGTCGATCGTGCCCGAGTCGGCGGGCAGCGGTAGTCGGACGGCGTGGCAAGAGCGGCCGGCAGCATCAGGGGTTGGGAGCGGAATGCTGTGCATTCCCACGTACATTTGGACGGTTTGATCTGGTGCACGATTGCATGATGGATGGTGGATCACGTGACACTGAGCACGAGGGAGTCGTGCAGAATTTCAAATATGTTTAAATATATTAGGTATAAAAGATCTTGTTCGTAGGTTATCTATTGACTAATCCGTCCTTAAAAAGGATTCGGCCCCACCCCCATCCAACAAAGTCACGAGAAAATTAATTTAATTTATTTTCATAAAGAAAAAGAAAAAAGAAAAAAGAAAAAAGAAAAAAGAAAATCAATTAATAAGGCGTGTGAGGGAGGGACCCAACTAATTAAACCTAACTAACAAACAAGCTGGAGTTTGGGGAATGTCGATCGGCGTGTTGTTAATTTCCTTGTTGCTTCGCTTCGTGGATGCAGCAGATTTGATTTCGCCGGCCTTGGAGTTGCTTTCTTTCTACTTGCTCGCTCACTTCGCTGCATGCCACTCATGCCTGGCCTGCTTGCGATCTTAACTTGCCGCCCAAGCTTCCTTCCATTCATACCACTGTGACCTCGTCCCGAGCTAATATAATTCAGTCATCAGAAAGCTGAGTTGTTATTTTTTGGGTCACACTTAATTGAGCTGTCGAGTTAAGCTGAGCTGTCTAGCCGACTTGAGCTGAGCTGGTCTGACTTGTCGATCTGTCAGCTTGTCGAGTTAGTCCGACTTGCTGACCTATTAGTCTACTGAGCTAGTCTAATTTGCGTTGATCTGACTTACTGACCTGCCAACCTGCCTAGCTAGTGCGACACGCCAACCTATTGAGCTGTCGATTTGTTGAACGGAGCCAAGTCGTTAGGTCGAGCCCTTTGGGTTGTCAAAACTCATTTAGTCGAAATTAGTAGACTAAAAGGATATATGAGTCAAATTTAGTCGTTAGGCGAATCTTTCGCTATTACGGCACCCTTCAATTCCCTTCCCAGCAATCTCCTTCCTTATAGAGACAGGATGCGCAGCAGCTTCGTTGAACTTCAAGAACGGAATCGCTCTTCCTTTCTCTCCATCAAACAACGAAAAATAAAATAAAAAGGGAATTAAAAAGAGAAAAAGGAAAAAGGAAA
>JBBMKF010439817.1:0-13588 GCA_037834155.1 Curcuma caesia
AGGCGTCCGGACGGTGGAAGGGCTCCGGTTGAACACCCGCGTCGGTGTGCAGTACCTGGCCGCGTGGCTCGCCGGCGCGGGGTCGGTGCCGCTCTACGACCTCATGGATGACGCGGCGACGGCGGAGATCTGCAGGGTGCAAAACTGGCAGTGGCTGAGGTACGGCGCCGTGCTGGACGGCAAGGCGGCGGAGGTGAGTGCGACGGTGGAGCTGTTCGGGAGGGTGGCGGAGGAAGAGATGGGGAGGATCCGAAGCGAGGTGGGCGAGGAGAAGTTCGAGCATGGAAAATTCAAAGAGGCCTGCAAGATCTTCACGAGGCAGTGCACCTCGCCGGAGCTGACTGACTTCCTCACACTGGATGCTTATAACAACGTCGTCGTTCATCACCCCAAGGCACCTTCCAGGTTTTGATCATCCTGCGTCAGTTGTAGTAAGAACAAAGTTATAAGCTCGATAGAATAAACTTAATAAACAAGTTGCTAAACAATGAGCATTTACCTTTTGAAAGAACTATGGAGCAAAATCTTGGAAGTAGATGACTTTCTCATAATTCACTTACCGAATATTTAGAG
The DNA here is from genome assembly GCA_037834155.1 of Curcuma caesia. Taxonomy (NCBI): domain Eukaryota; kingdom Viridiplantae; phylum Streptophyta; class Magnoliopsida; order Zingiberales; family Zingiberaceae; genus Curcuma; species Curcuma caesia. Next base: position 574 of record JBBMKF010439817.1, read on the forward strand.
ATCGACCTCCAGAATATCATCAAACATGCACACATGGAAAATGGTCTTTAATAACATTGTCAAATATGGAGTTTTCTCAGGTTTCAAAACCAGGATTCTCCGAATGGTCTGTTACTATGTACATGAGGTGCAGGACTCCAAAAAGCAGCAGGATCCCTCAGGTTTCCGGCATGGCTACCGGATCGAGATGCTCCCACCCTAAGGGAGTGTTATCTTGCCTACTGGTACTTGGCCAGATCCCTTTCCCTTTCGCGGATGTCATGTAGGACTGGATCAGTGATCCATACAAGGGGCCGAGAGCCATTCGGCTGGTGTTTCCATTTGAAGTGCCATCTGTTTTGTCGGTCGTTGCGGAAAGAGGCTGAGTATGAGGCATGGCCCGGAAGGGTGACCAAACGATAGGTGCTTCTGCCACAGGCTCCATGAACCCGAGATCAGGTAGATTGATAGGCAGATCATACATGCCAGAATCATTTTCAGTGTCCGGAGAGTTGCTGATGTTTACATTGGCACCTGAGTGCATTGCAAAATCCTCGAGATCGAGAATGTAATCCTCCTCCAATCTTCTGGAAGTAGAGCTGATGTTCCGATCCTTCAGAATTTTGAACCGAGCCATGACAGATTCATCAGAATGGTTCAACTGGTGATTCGCCGATCCACCAGGAACACTTTCTTGTTTTCTTATGCTTTCGATATCTTTGGGCTTTGAGGGCAAATTATGCTCCTCATGGTTAGTTTGTGAAGACAGGCTTGAAGATACGTCAGATCGTGGAGGCTTCGCTGAAAAAATCAAAATAGTGAACATATTAATCTCAGTAAAGAACATCAATAGCAAGTCAAAAGACAATTTGAGAATAGTGTGCTTACAGTCTGATTCAATCTTCATTTGAGCAAGTAGAAGTTCTTGCTTCAGTCGACAGGTCATAACTTCTGCTTGTATCCAGAGATTTTTGTAAAACAATGCCCCTTCATTTTCTTCCCTCGCGCAAAAAGTTTCAGACAATGCATTCTCAAAAATCTGCAGATTTTAAAAGAATGCACAAAATCAATGGATCGACAAATAGAAAAATATTTCCAATGCTAATAAATAATACCTGAGTGTTGCTATTGACTTTCTTAAGATCTGCATCACCGCATTTGATGACAAAATTGTTAAACTCGTCATTCAAACAATTGCATCCGACAGAGAATGTCTTCCCCTTCATGTTGCAGTTATGGTTCATATTCTTCTTCTTTACTCTCGTATTTTCAGAAATATTGCAAGAACAAGCAGGCTCTAGACAGGAACAATGATTAAAGCCAACAAGATCCTGCAAAATAATCAACTTATATGGCATTTAGTGCAATATCTCAGTCATAAATTAAACATTTTGACACAGAAAGGTTGCCTGTATTTAGTTATAGAAAAATAACTAGAAATACAATTTTTTGTATTCCTTTCTATTGACAATGGATAAATGAAGACCATGCACCTTTTTGTCTTTGAGGAGAAGCGTAATATTGCTAATCACTGAGTAGAGAAGTCTGCAATCGTGAGCTTCGAATTCTTCGCTGTCATTAAAGTCGGTAGACAATAGTTCTACTGAATAACTATGTATTGACTTAACAAGATCCTTGATGCTTTTCTGTCGTGCGGAGCATGGATCTGAAAGGGAATGGAAAAGAAACTATTTATCAATTCTTAAGAAAACCAAACAAAGAAAACGAGAAACAACCTACTAAACAAGTAAGACCTTTGATGTTATCAACAATCCCCTTCGCTTGTGAGAATTCATGTCCAGCATTACGTTCTGTTTCAACTGATTTTGCATCAGAAACATTCTGTGCCTCAACTCTTTTCTCAGCTTCAATTGTTGCATTTATTTGTTGCCCACAAGCAGTGTCAGAACAAATTTCATTTTCTTGATCTTTTATATAATCAGACAGTTTTTTATATGCGCCCTCAGTTGTATGTTGTATGCTTGAAGAAGCAACCGCTGAGTATTCTGTGTCTGGCTTTTCAGATAAAGAACTTTTCTCAATTTCACCAAAATTCAAAATTCCAATTTGTTCTGCAGATTTTTTTGCGTTTCCGACACCTTCCAGAATTGTTTTTGGACAAAAACATGGATCATTCTTGTTTGATTCCTCGATTTCAGCAACTAGCATTTCATTAACACTAAATGGCGACTGTCGTGATGATGGAGCTCCTTTCCAGCATGGTGAGTCAACAGCAAGATTATGCTGATCAACTGCTTCTGAAGAACTCTTGATGGAGTCATCTGGTTCCAAGGATCTGCTCCTAGATGAAGTATCAGCAATCACCACATTTCCTAACCTCGACTCAGAACTCAACATGGAAGAAAGATTTAAAGGGCTTTCTGTAGCTTGATTATTATTGGAAGAACGGTATTCTCCTGAAACTGCAGGTGGCATGAAAGAATTTGTGCTGTAATCATTGCATATCTTTGCATCATATCCCCCTTTGCTTGACAAGTTTTGATTGAGATTAGCTTCCTTCGAGCTAGAAAGTACAACTGATGGCCCTTTGATCTTATAGGAACCTCCATGATGAACCTTCACAGATGGCAAAGTAGAGTTGATGTTTGTACTAGTTTTTAAGTTTGACAGTCCATGGACTTCAATTGAAGTTGAAGATGTTGCAGGTGGATGGAAAATCAGTGGATCTGCTGAACATGAATCCAGTTGTGCCATGTAACGGTTGTATGTAGAGTTTGAAACAGAAGTATCATGTGATCCTATCCTAGAAGTTGAGCCAATTGTTGCAGGACGGTGTATTCCATTGAGTAAAGCACTTGGTGTTGAGATTGGAGCATTGAAAATGGAATAAGATGACCCCATGTCTTGTTCATAGTTCTCTGGGTGGTTATCCCGTAACCATTCAGACTGTTGAGATCTAAAGTAATTTTTTTTCCCTGCCATTGAATCAGCAAATTTTCCATTCCAAACGCCATAAGAATGCTTATCAGAATAGACATTGCCATCAGCTGCAAGTTCTGCAAGAAGACAAAAATAAAAAACAATGATCAAGTGATACACAACATTTTAAACTTCAAAAATATTGAAACCACACATTTATGGCCAATGCAAATCTTGAGTCCACATTTAAAACAACAAGATTGATCTAGAATATAAATTCAGTTAGCACTAACAAATAATGGTCACCCCACCAATTGGTTGAAACCCATAAGAATGCATTTGGTATTTTTATGAGTCGTAGCATGGTACCCAACAGTAACATAACATTAGCATTCCAAAAGATGCTGATATTTGAATCTGTACCATCCAGAACACAGAATATTGAATGTTTCAGTACAAAACACGAATCTAAACCTGAAGAAAATAGAAAAAGCAGATTTTTGAGCATGAATTGTTTGAAAACTTGGGATTGTATTATTCTTGTTGCTTCTATCTTAGGCTGTTGTTGCAACCTAAATCAATTCAACTTAACATATTTGATATTTTATCAAACAGTTAAAGACTTAAAAACTACCTTACTGTTTTGTTGCACCCATGACAAATACACATCCATTGTCTCACACTTATCTTTCTTGTTGCAGAACTTCTCAAAGAATATACATATTTTTTCCAAAATTTATACTTGAGTCCTGACCTAGTATCCTTTTTTTTCTCTTTAGCTTGTGTTTGTTTCTGCATCTTTACTGGCTATCCCCGATATAGGAACGGCACCCTATAGGTCATGAGAATATTTATTGCTACCAAAGTTCAAGTTAGGGTGGTGATTTGAGTTTGTGCGGTTGTCTTGTCGTATTTTCGTGGTTGTTTTTTTTATTTATGATTTTGCATGGACAGTGAAATCATCTTAAAATATAGTCAATGTGTATCTATGAGCAATAGAATTGAGGAAGTCAAGACTAGGCGGTTATAATTTCCAAATTGTGTTATTATGATTCTGATGATTTTTTTTCTTCCTAATTCATTTTTGATAGTCTTTATTAGAGGATTCTCTGCTTGTGGCTGAGAATGAATAGCTTCCAGTCCTTCAGCTGCTAGGTTATATTATGTATCAATGTTTGATATTTAATTTCTTGTGGGTTGGTAATCTATAGCATTGTTCACTCCTGCATCTGCAATTTATTGTTATCTGGAGTTAATTCACATAATTGTGGTGTTCCTTCAATTTAAATAGATTGGTCAAATTGTTGTTTGACTTGGAACAACATTATGAAGTTATTGATATCAATGTGAATGGAAAGAATTGTTATTGATGTTAGCTCACCTATGTAGAAGTCGAGTCTATGTTTCAAGTGAACACAAGGACAAACCTACCTCAGGCTCAACGGTATGTGATAACAATGCTATCACAGAGTAACAAGTTCTGAGATACCTATTGGCCAGTAGTATTTTCTGAATGAGTGAAACATATACTCTATCTTCAGAAGTTGATAAAATCCGATCTATGCCTATTTTCTACTATGACCATATCTATTGTTGAGCTAATATGTCATTTAGAAATTTCCTCTACTTTGGGAGCTCTATATCAAGCTGTGCATTGGATTTTAGTGGATAAGTGGGCATTAGAGTTCCATGATCGAGGGCTTTCTCCTGGTGACACTCCTACATTCCCTGCAGAATGCTTAAATTTGGAAGAAATTGGAGTTGCACCATAATCTACTTGTTGAAAGTTACCGAAAATCACCATCTTCTAAGCTAAAATCATCACACTTTTCATATTCTTGACTTTGCCTTAGTTATTCACTATTGGTAACAGGAGAATAATCAGCAGTATTTGAGCAGATGATCTCTCATGTATATCTTTAACCAAATCAAGTGAGTTTGCCTTGCTGAAATATACTTCCATAATACTCTCCATCGTTTTCACCTTTGATACAGCAAATGATTTAGGTTTAGAAATGTTAATTCCTGAACTAGGATCTGAACCTTTCCCTTTCCTAACAAATGATTGCACTCCTTACTACTTTGAGCCTTATCGGTTAAAAAACTGTATCTGCTGTGACCAATCAAATCCAATGAGTGCAGTATCAGGAATATCAGAATCGAGAGGAGAAAAGTTCTCCAATTCATCAGGAGTTGCTGCATTTTTCTCATGGACAGCAACTTATGTGACTTGTCTTCGATAACAAGTAGGTGAAATTAGGGAGTGATTCAACAAGAGGATTTTAGGTTTGTGACATACTCTATGGAAAATAATTTAGTAGATTTTAACAGAAGGCCTGGGATTTGAAGATACTGGTGTCTGAGGTGTGAAAGACGCCAGCATTGTCAAGCAAAAACTTCATGATTTTAATATAATTACTAAGAAGCAGATCATATTAAGATGTATGATGGCCATGAGCCCATGACCCACATGTTCATATAGTTTTTCCACATCTTCATCCTCTTCAGCAACAGATTCAACAGCTTGCAAAAAAATATTCAGGCTGAGACTACTAATTAGTATCCCAGAAAATGTGATGGACTATCGGATGGAATTGGCAACAATTTTATTTGATCTTGGTACAAGTGCCAGACATAAGTATGGATCTAGGTTCAACACATCAAGATCCAACATTCTCTTACTAAAGTCACAACATGAGTGGGGGGAAACCAAAAGGTCTGATTAACAGAGAATGGTTAGAAAAGCAACAGTCATCCGGAGTAAAGGTATAGCATTAATTATATATAACAACAAACCAAATACACATAACTGCTTCCAAATACAAAAAGGTAGAACAATACTAAAATAATTTGGTGTATACTAATACTCAATTCATTAGACAAAGATAACATATGACCAAAGCAAACCAAAATCCAATAGTGGCAATCTAAACCTCTAAAGTAAACATATTACATAGTTTACAATATTAAATCGTGTTCACGATATGTTAATTCCAAACTGGAAATTTTTACAGTGGATACATATAATAATTAAGGACAATTACAAAGGAAATGCATATCAATGCCTCATTTTGTCTATCTGCCAAAAGATCTCACTTTACTTCATGAAGATAAAGTTTTATTTGAAACTTGTCTAACAGCAGATCCCTGAGTATCTTTAATTCATTACAGCCTGGCAGTGTTGACATCATCGGGCAATAATCAGGTAGACAAAAGGCATTAGGGGTTGTCTTCTGAATTTCACGGACAGTTTGTCAATGTGGATTTATTAGTTTGGGAGGTGTTCGATATTATTCTAGGGATGGATTGGTTGAGACTGGATTCTAACTATCATATCCGTGTTCCAAACTCATCAATTGTTGTTTAGAGAGTGCCAATCTAATGTTGTGACTTGTACAAAAACCTACATGTTGTAAAAAAAACTTGATTATGAAGTGATTACCTTGCATATATGCTTGTCTTGTTGAGTAGGTAAGCATCATTTTGTTATGCACAATAGCTGGGCATGAGATGACTAATTAGCAAAGTAAATCCAGAGAAGACATGTGATTTGATCTTAAAATGAAAACAAAACATCGTATACACACCGTCTCTGGATTTAGTTTGTTTCATGGCAGTAAGAGTGGAATTCATCATTCTTTGAATGAAATTTCTGAAGTATAAGGCAGTAATAATTAGTGACCTCACGTCTTGAATTTTTTGGATGATCTCCTACTTTCCTTATTTTTCAGAAGCCATAATTAAGAATAGAATATTCGTCTACCTATATAATGATTGCATGCCTTTAGTGACTAGAGGGAAATTTAGCACCTCAATAAGTCAATACTTAACAAGAGTTGGGGAGGTATATTTCCCATCTTTTTGTTTTATCTGATGGGAACATCACTCTACAAAAAAAAAAGGCAGTCAAAAACTCACTCTATCATTCAAAACAAAGTTTTCTCCCTCTACCATTCTCACACTAATAACTCCATTCCAGACAAAAAGAAAAGTTGAATTTTACTAGCATCTTCTAGGCAACTCCACATTTTCATAAGGTTTTTTTTAAAAGTATTTCTAATAGTTTCCAAGCATATCAAGAACATTTAATGATTACATGAGGAAGAAAAAAAAAATCTAATTCTAGCATTACATATTCATTTCTAGTTGAACAGAATTAGCAAGGAAACTTAGAGACATGTGAACATTTCCATTTATTTTTGACAAATGTTGGATACTACCATCATCAGATGAACATTGTCGTAGGAAGTTGGCTACTCTAGATTGAAAAGCAAGTAAAATAAGATATGCTAATTTCTGTTTGGGGGAATCTTCGTATCAGCAAACTATTTGTGGAAAATATGGTTTCAATATGGGATTTGTAGCTCATATGTAGAAGCAGTAAAAGAAAAATGCCAGATTTAGCCATATTGTTTATCCATTCATGGCCAGTTAGCTCCACAAACGATCGCAGATGACTCTCTCACCACGAAAAACGTTTTCAGTGAAGAACAGTAGGAGCATCATGGAGATTTATCTCGAACCTTATAAAGGTAACGAAGCCCGTCAAATTCATAGACGGGATAAACTGCACCTTTCGTATCCAAGTTCAAAAGAGCGAATACCTATAGAATCGTAAATCGTTGAAAAACTAAGAAAGGAGAGGACGAAATTACCTTCCTGGAAAGATGGCGCCGTGTAGCTAAAAGGTGATTCCCCCCATGGCGGTGCCGTATCAGAGAGCTTCGCATGCCCTACCTCCTCATCGAACGGCTTGTTCCACGGGGCAGGTCCAAGTTCAGAGAAGGCCGACGAGGGCCCGAAGGAATCATCGAGAGCCCGCAGCTGCGAGCTAGTATAGTAGTGGGCGTAGTAGGGGTCACCGACGCCGAGGGCGCCGGTTCTGGTGTGGGATCGGAGCGAGACTGCTGCGGAGTTGTGAGAAGGCAACCGGGAGGAGGAGGGGCGATCTGAGACTAGGAGAGCCTGTGGAGCGACGGAAGCGTGATGGGCGGGCGGCGGAGGGACGGGGAAGGCATAGTCAAAGGTGAAAGGGGGAGCCCACGCCGAGAGGGTGGAGGAGCTCGAGGAGTTCGGAAGCGGTGGAGGTACCGGTGGCGGCGGAGGCGGCAGTGACGGGGAATGGGTAGGGAGGGGCGGCATGGGTCGATGGTTGCCGGAAGGGGCACCGCCGGAGCGCATGATCGCCGCTGAAGGAAAGGGAGGCGAGCAGGGCGACGGATCGTGATTTCACGAGCATCGAACAGCCGATTACTATTAATGGTGTCTTTATTTCGAGGAAGGCCGGAGAGAAAAATAAATATAATAAAAAAAGAAAAAGGGCAAAAATAAAATATGAGAAAATGGATTTTTAATTTTGATTACTATTAATGGTGTGTTTATTTCAGATAGGATGATCTGATTAATTTTAAATGTGATAAATTGTATCTTATTAAAATAAATTTAAAAATATAAATGACAGTTCACAATTAAAATGTGGAAGATAAATTTCTTACGTTCTTTGAATTTCAAACCTTAGTGCACAAGGAATCCGGACGTGTGCTTATCACCCAAAAGAAGCGTGCTGTCAAGCTGCAATACTAACTTTATTATTATTATTATTATTATTATTCGATAGTCTCATTCTACAAAATAAATATTTTATTTTCTATATCTTTATTTTTTTTCTAAGATTATTCATTCGGATGATTCGGATGAGTTGGAATTGAGTCGAAGCAACGATATTATAAAAGAATTTCAATCCAAACTCAATTTGAAAATCTTAAATTGGAATCCAAATCGGGATTACTCGACCAACCCAATTAATTTTTTTTATTTTTCTCTGATAATTTTTCATTTTTATTTCACTACTTTATCATTATCATTCTAACATTCTATTATTAATGTACAAAAAAATATTTTAATTCTTAAAATAAAATTTAATTTCATTAAAAACTCCTAAAATTTAAATTCAGATCAATCTAGTCAATCCAATCCGAATTCAATCCAACTAAAAAAACTCCAATTCTAATATTTTTTGTATCGATCCAAATCGAATTGACAAATTGAATTCATTTTTGACCCCCTCAATTTTTTTCTCCATCTATATACAATTTCCTTATCATTTATTTTCTTTTTAAAAAAAATCGTAAACCTATCGTAAATATAAGAATTATATACATATGAAAACTAAAGTATAAACAAGTTTCATCATAGCTGATTGTCCCCAGAGCATGGTTAATTTAGTTATTGTAGAATAAATTTATTGAAATATGTAAAAATTGAATTTTAATGAAGTCCAGATAATAACTTATTTCGTAGTAATCAACTGTAACTTTTTAATTTATCTTCTTATTAATAATCGTGGGATTGATCGTAATTAGATGATGAATTACACCCGTCGATTTATCATTCTAATTATTTCACACGAAATTAAAGAAAATTAACATGGCATGTCGGTGTAGATAAGAACGCAAAGGACAACCTTTCTTTTATTTTTTTTTTCTTTTCTTTCCCACGTGAACGTGCTTCGTTGCTAAGCGAACGAGTTTTTTCTTCAACTTAAGCCACGTCATCATCACCAAGAGTCAACCCCCGCATCATACCGTTGACTCGAGACGCCGTTTGGCCGGTCAATGTCAAATAATGCCAAGAAAAGGATGTTTTGATAAATGTTTTATGTGACTTGAATGGATCAAATGGGAAATAGAAAATTCTAAATTTTACTTTAAAATTATATTCGACTTTTATGAAAATAATCAAAAGGTGCATTCAACTTTAGTATTTTATTGATTGTTTATCAAAGAATACGTTTGCTTAAGTTCCTTTGAGCATGTTTATATTTTTCTTTTTAAATTTTGAGTTGTTTAGATTCGTTAAGCACTTTTAATTATACTTTTAAAACCTTACATCATATTTGAATATGTGAGAGAAAGTTATAAAAATAAAATATTTATGTTCTTTTTATTTAAAAAAAAAAAAGAGAAAAGACTCATTGATTGTAATATAAGTTATCTTATTTGGAAGTAAAGAAAGAAGAATGAATATTAAATATATCAAGTTATAAAAATATCTTTATTTTTTTAAAATAAATTTATATATGAAAAAAATATGTATAATTTATTAAACCTATGGATATAAGATTTTTCTTATTAAAATCATCCTGTAAAACCAATTAAAATTAATATTTATGACTTAAATAAATTTAAAAAATTTAAAAATAATAAGTGGACACATCATAAGCATGTGAAATACATAATCTGCACATTTGGTCCAATAGAGTAAAAATCAATATTTTTACAGAGATTTTTATAAAAATTTATTGAAATATCTATCGAGTATTGTTCTCGGAGAGATATACGACGAGAGCCGACGCTGACGTCGTAAAGTAAGAGCTGGTTGGACACTGGACAGTGATGATGACATTGTTGGGTTGCAAGGGTGCAAACATAGTTCCACATCTAAAGTACATGGAAAAGATCATGGGGTCAAAAGGATGGAAAGTATCTCCATTGATATGAGACCTTTTGGGGAGAACCCAAGAACAAAGTCATAATGGCTTAGGCCCAAAGTGGACAATATCATACCACTGTGGAGATAGTTTGATTCCAACGGACCCAACAAGTGGTATTAGAGTGAGACCGCTCTTCACCGGACTAACCGCCGGATGAACTATGATCCAGATCTAACCATGTGGTTTGAACCTTAAACAAAGGAAGTGATGCTCCCGTGTTTGAATCAAGAGGACCAGACACCAGGTGAAAAGTCCTAGTAGGTCGGGTGGACCGAGGGACAAAAAGTCTTAGTTACGACTAAATGGAAAGTTCTAGTAGGTCAAGTGGACCGAGGGGCAAAAAGTTCTAGCTACGGCTAGGTGGGAAGTCCTAGTAGGTCGGGTGGACCGAGGGGCAAAAAGTCCTGGTGGATCGTTGAGGGGGGATTGTTGGGTTGCAAGGGTGCAAACATAGTCTCATATCTAAAGTACATGAAAAAGATCATGGGGTTAAAAGGATGGAAAGTATTTCCATTGGTATGAGGTCTTTTGGGGAAATCCCAAGAACAAAACCATGAGGCTTAGGCCCAAAGTGGACAATATCATATCATTATGGAGATATTTTGATTTCATCGGTACTAACACCAACAATAACCATATGTGCAATTGAAGATCTAAATAATAATTATTCTTATTTTAATAGATGAAAAATAATTATTATTATTATAATGGATGATTTAGAATGAAAATAAAAAATATTATATATATATTTGTTCTCTTTATTATAAAAAAAAGAGATAAATCAATATATACAAAATAATTATATTGTAATGACTTCTTCATTAAATTCATGTAAAATAAATAGATTTTAAAATCTACTCTTGGGATATAAGTTGGCTACTGCAGGATATATATTGTTACAATGGACAAGGGTCGAATCTCGATGAAGTTGAAAAAAATATCTTCCTCACGGTAGCCAACTATAGCTTCTAGATTTACCTTCTCACATATGATTGTGGAGCCGACCGTGTAGAACTGTTGAGGTGGCGGATTCCACCTTTTTCCTATAATAGATTTCAAAATCTATGTCATTAAATAAATATAATGATTAGATACTAATCTAGTTAGGAATTATATGAGTGCCACCATTGTGGTGGCTACTATGGCAAGCAGATACCCCTATGGAAGCCTACAAGAATGCTGATTCAAACAAACACTTGCTGACTTTTCCTTATTGCCTTCTAAACTGAACTACAATTTATCATCAAATTAAAGATAGCCTAGTTGTGTTATTTGGTGGTTCCTATGCCCTGTCTAAGGGTTTCTTTAAAAAGCATATTTATATATTTATTGATCAGAATGACTTGTTTTCGACAGTAATTTTTCTCATGTCAGACATGATAGCTGACATTTCTAGTTGATCACTTAAGGAGAGCTAACTGGTGTTGGGATCATAGTAACTCTGATACATAGATGAATTTATTGACTGCTCCAGCAATATTTGGTAGATTTCATTGCTTCTAAACCACACTTATAGAACCAAAATCATTACCTCTTGAATGCAGGATAACCTCCATAGCAAGGTCAAATTGTGAAATCTTTGTCTCTTGGTAGAGCAATAAAACCAAATAAAAGCATTAACAAAGTTCATCAAAGTCCATAGCAATCTATAAAATTTTTGTATAATGTGATGAACAATTTAGGACGTTGACTGTAGACGAGAAGACACTCATACTTTCGGATTTAATCGGTGGACAAACTAGGAGGAAAGTCGTCCGCCTCCGGGATTAATTGAGTTCAAGATCAAGATTATCAAAAAAACAAAACAAAATTCTTATATAAGAGACATCTCAGTCTTCCTTACATTTATCTCCCAACACCGATCAAGAAAAGTAGAAAATCCCACCTCTCCTGGACTCTAAAGAACTCTCATCAAGAAGAAAGCTTAGCTTTGTTCTCTGTAAATCTTATGGTCTCTTCATCGTATAAAATCACATTGATAACTGTTCAAAAGCCCCTAAATAGAGTATGACACAGACCATAGTTGGGTCTATTGGACTCAATGTGTGCCCAAAATCAACAATCTCCACCTCAACCACATATTGCTTCATTACTCCATTTGATACTCCAAGGTTAAAGAGACTACAAATTTTGAAATCATTGATCCTCCAATTCATCCTATAATATTGTTTCCATCGACTTCAAAGTCAGCATATCCATTTCCTTTGACTTCGGCGTCTACTTGAATATTTGTATATAGTGTTACTTTGCTTAGTTTCTTGACCTCATCCTACAACTGGTTTAGCGAGAAATATTAAGCTGCTTAAAAGCCTTATCAGAATCATAATAATGTTCTGCTCAATTTCAACTTTGTTGCCAAGTCATTTGAGCTTTAAAACTAGTGATCAATTAAATGTGCATCATGGGTCAACCTGTTTGCAAGTTGGAAGCATCTATAGCAATTTTGTTATTCTCTTGTTCAACTATTAACTTAACTCTCTCGTCTTATTAATTCTTATGCACATTATTATTATTTTTTTTGGAAAAAAGTAATTTCCTGGGTACTTTATTTTAGCAATTTTGTTATTGTCATTCCCATTTATTCATACAAGTATTCATCTTATTAATTATTGTTGATGGTATTCATGCTTATACTTTTTTTTAAAAAAAATGATTTCTTCTATA
>JBBMKF010439924.1:0-13587 GCA_037834155.1 Curcuma caesia
ATCTTAAACATGTTTTGTACTATGATGACAGGGTGGCATACTTGCAGTTGTAATTGTAGTATCAGTTCATACGATCATAACATTTTCGTGGTTCCTTTCAACACAAATAGACGCTTCCCTAAAAGGAACCCTGTTTCTGTACAACCGCTGTTGCCGCCCAAAGGACAGACCGCCGTCCGGTTCCCCGTCATCCGGATGCGGAAGCGCCGGGTCGCCCACGTCTCCGACGACGACGACGACGAGCCTCGTCGTCTAGAGGACTTCGATGCTGAAGGCGACCGCAGGAGCAAGCGCAAAAAGAAACTTCGGGTAGATGAAGAGGAGGAGGAAGAGGAGGACGCAGGGAGAACCCGGAATTCGAAAAAGGGTGGCAACGGAAGAAGGTCCCGAGGTGGAGCCGAAGAGCAGTACGAGGAGGAGGAGGAGGAGGTGGAGCAGCAGGCGGAGTACCAGGAGGACGCTAAGCCGATCGGGGACGTGATTAGGGTTTCCGGGAAGGGAAAAAAGAAGCTGCTGCACTTCTCCTCATTTGAATACGATGGAAACGTCTTCGAGTTGGTAAGTTTTGCCTATTTGCGATGTCTAGGTTTTAGTTTCGTGCCCTAATTGTGTTTTTTTCTTTTGGGTTTTCGCTTGGGTTTCAGGAAGATCCCGTTCTACTAACTCCCGAAGATAACACCACTAAGCCTTATGTGGCTATCATTAAGGTGATCTGTCTTCCTTTTGTTTTGTTGAATCGATTATATAAATTATCTAATACATTTTACTCGATGAACTATTAAGCATTCAAACTCGATCACATAAGTGAATGATGATGGAGTTCGGGATTTCTCAACGTTTATGTACCGTCTTTATTTCCTAAGAGTTTCTAGTGTTTTCATATTGCTTATGTTGCATTAAAATGGCTGCAATTTGCACTTGCCTTAGCTTCATTGGAAACTTTTAACTCGTTCTATGTAGCATGGAGAATCTATTTTTCTTCTTCCCCCATTTTTTCTCAGTGTGAAGCTGCATTTGTTGGACTAGATAATTAAATAATGCCTTTTCTTTTTAAATATATTAAGTATTTGAAACATAATACTTGCATGAGCTGCCTTGGCTAATACTCATCACCCAGCCTTAGCCACCATATCTTGGCGAATGATTTAGGGTTGTGCATAAGGTTTTTGATTTGAAAGAGAACGAAGATGTAGGTGGAATACTAACTAATAAAACAATTGTAATGGAATCTATTGAGACTTCAAAACCAAGGAAAACCATGGGTCATCCCCCTTTGTGTTTACAACTGCCAAGTTGTCAGGATCATGAAGCTTGGTTTCTCTTATATAGAAAGACAGCTTGAACTGGTCTACCATCTGCATCAAATTGTGAAGGGAGTATCTCCAAATCAGCTGGTAGCTGTCATATCTACATGTTTGGATGCTTTTGTGGACAATATGCTTGGGTCTGATTCTGATTGATGTAAATAGTGTGACTAGTCAATAGGACAAACTCAGACTTGTACATGGAGATGTCTTAATTTTTTATTTCTAAACCTGATTATGTGGCTCAATCATGAATTACCTAAATTTGTGAGGGTTTACAACTGAATGCAAAAATATTGGAACCTGTAATGCAAGGATAATCCTTGCACCTAGTTTTGCATTATTTTCTCAAACTACCACCCAATCTATATCTCTGTGTCTATTGCTTGAAGAAATGGTTCTCTTCAAAACAAAGCACTAAATAGAGGGTAGTTTGGTTGTTTGGATATTTAATCATGTCTTGTTCCTTAATAAGCATGCATGTATATACCAGTTATATCTTTACCCTATGCGCAAGAATGGTTTCTTAATTAGGAGTTCTGGTAATGAGAAGAATGTTGTTAGGGAAGTGTAACACATTTGCATTTTATTTGTCAATGGTTTGCAACGTCTTTATATAAGATAAACACTGCTATTTTTTTTCTTTTAGGTGGATAACATATATTTCATATTCTCACTGTTGTCCCTTATTTCATTAATTTGCTATTGCTTCTCATGAGATGCTAGTTTTTATCCTGTTAAATTATAACTGCTAGGTTGGACCAGTAAAATTAGTTGTCTGAACTTGGAATTTTTTTATGTAATCATTTTCTGTGAATTTCATATTTCAAGTGACCTTGGTATTTCTTGCCAGAGTTCATCTTGTGCAACTTCTCTCTCTCTCTTTTTCTGTTCATCTTACAGTTTTATTTCACAGGAAGTGACCCAAGATACAAATGGTAGCTTGTGGGTTACTGGACAATGGTTTTACCGTCCTGAAGAGGCAGAAAAAAGAGGAGGGGGTAAGTGGGAAGCACGAGACACCAGAGAACTCTTTTATAGTTTCCATCGTGATGTGGTGCCAGCTGAATCTGTGATGCACAAATGTGTTGTTCATTTCATTCCTTTGAACAAGAAGCTGCCACTTCGGCAGCAGCATCCTGGTTTTATAGTGCAAAATGTATATGACACCGTTGAGAGGAAGCTGTGGAAGCTAACCGACAAGGACTATGAAGATACTAAACAACATGAGATTGATCTTCTTGTCCAGAAAACGCGACAACGGTTAGGGGAACTTGTAGATATTGATCCTGAAGAAACTCCTATTGATCATGCTGATGAATTGATAAATAAAAGAACTATTAGAAAGAAGGGAGTGTATCCCATTGATGTTCATCGATCTGATGATGCAATAAAATCTGAGCATCAGATGAAAGCAGAGACACCAGGGAGTTGTCCAACTGATGATTCAGAGTGCAAAACCATTTTAGCAAAATTCAAAGCATTGACCTGCGATTCATATCGAGACAGGTGGTTGGAGAAACTTCTCCAAGGAATTCGATCGGAATGTTCTCCAAAAGATTCAGCACTGACTGTGGATAAGAAAATAAATGGTATTGTTAATTCAGAAAAAAACATGAATGGCAATGCTGAATCAACAATTTCTGAAGGAACAAAAGAAAACAAAATAGACGTAAGCATTTTTTTTCCTTTTTCTCAATCTTGAATGTTCCATTTGCACGATTGAATTGATCAGTGTGTCATTATTGTTGTTGAGGGTTCTATCAGTGGCAAGTGCAAAGTATATTTCTTTACTATCATGCAGTCAGGTTAGTAAGAAACAGTTGAATCAATGTGAGATTCAAATGGACCAGTGTATCTACTATTCTAGTTTAAATGTTATATTGTGGGTGTGAATCCTTCTTTTTAATATGTTCAGTATTGTTAATAGATTTCCCTTGGTTCTCTTCTTATCCTCCTTCAAAGTAACATTATCCAGCATCCATCTCATTATAAAATTTCTTTGATCGATTTTTTTTTTCATTTTCCTTTCCAAAATTAAAATTATCTTTATGTATGCTGCAGGCAGGGGAAAATATTTGTTGGCCAGAGACAGCTGTCTGGGTTGTAACTTCTCTTGAGAGAGCCGCACATGAAGCACTTAGTTCTGACTTTCAAAAGTATAATCAGAAAATGCGGCAGTTAGATTTTAATCTAAAGGTACAATTTACTTCTTTTCTTGCTGCTAATCTTGCTGTTACATTTCTGTGTTAAGCATACAGATATGGGCTTATAGCTAATGTCAATGCTGCTCAAGTTTTGAAGCAATTGGATTGTGAAGATTTAGAAGTTTGGGTTGCGAATTACTGAATCAGGCATTTGGATTCAAATGACATGACCAAGTCACACACTAGTTAAATGAACAATGAGAACAAGATAAACACTCTTCCCTTCTCATCTTCTTGTTGGGAGAGAAAGTGGGCACTTGAAGTTCTTGTGTTTTAGCAAGTTTGATTCAGTCATAAATGTCCAATCTCATTACTTTTTTCTCATGTCTCTATTTGACTACCTGATATGAGAGTGCTCATCCATTGATCTAAGAAAATAGTACAAGGACTCTGCCATTTGATATTCTTTGTTACTACTGTGTTAATACTATCTAATGTTGTCACTAAAAACACTCAATTATCTTATCTAGCTTGAGTCTTATTAATGGTTGAGAGGGATATAGATTTTATGAATTTGGATTTTTTTTTTTTTGTTCCTTTTGTTTTGCATATTGCTTTCATGGTATCAATTCTCAAGCCCTTATGGTCTTTCTTGATGAATTGTTTTATATATAAACCATCTAATTGTGCAGAATACTACAGTCTTAGTGAGACGGTTACTGAAGAAAGAGTTGGACCCTGTGGCAGTTGTGGCCATGTCACCAAAAGAGCTAAAGGTTTGCTGCCTTTCCAAACATTTAATTCTTTTTAGATTCATTACTTTGACAGAAACTTTGGTTAATCTTTGTCATGCATTGCAGGCTAACCAAATGTTAGCTTATAATAATGGCTTTATTTATATTGGCATGTATTAAACAATTCTTCATACGAAAGCCTGTTAGTTATGTTTCTATTAGGCACCATTTACTTTCTTGTAAAATATTACTTTTGTTGTCTCCTTTCATTCCATCTATAATGTCTGAATCCAAGCTGATGTTATCTGTTATGTGCTTATGCATTTATTACATAGATCTGTTGATTGGTTGTTTGATATGTGAACTGGGCTCTCGAACAATTCAGGATGGTTTCACGGCACAAGAAAAGTCACCAAAAGAACCTGAAGAGTCCAAGCAAATACAGGTAGAATTTTTTTCTTCTTCTTTTGCCTCAGGGTCAAATTGATCGTGTAAGAGATCGCCGTAGATGATAAAATGTTTACTAGAATTGATAGCGCCAGCAAATAAAGTTGAATTGAAATTTTGGGCTGTTTTTCACAGTTGAATTTTCATAGAATATTCTCTTGGTCCCATGGGTTGCCACCCTTTCACTTCGATTATATATCTTCTTTTGTTTTCCCATTTAGATGACTGATGCTAGATGTTCAAGATGCACGGAGAAAAAAGTAGGTGTAGCCGACATTATACAGGCAGGTGGCCATGGGGACCGTTATCAGGTCTGTGAGTAGACTTTATATTATCTTTTCTTTTTTATTTTTCTGCTTTATATTTACAGCTAATTCGAAAGTGCCAGCTTACCGGTACTGAGATGGGGGCTTTTATTTATATCCATTGCCTAGAAAAAACCTAGTCAAATTCTTAACATGATATGAGAGATTCCATAATGAATCTTGTTATTTCTCTCGTATCATCCATTTGCCATATAGAACAAAGCCTGATTGTTTGCTTCTGTTGCCATTCAATTGACTATTACAATTTGATGTGAAGAACCACAAATTTTTTAGAATGATTATCTTTTGGGAAGTGATCATCCTATCAAACCTTTGGCATCATTGCATGAGTCCTGAGTGGCTTGATCCTGTTATGTTCTATTACTAGTCATTATGGTTTGCTCTATCTTGCTTCGCAGTTTCATAGGTTGAGTAATTTCCCTGTGTCTTAAGCTTTCGGCAATAGTTGCATAAACAAACCAAGTAATTAACTCTCTTTTCCATTCCCCTATAAGTTAACAGTGATTTAGTTATTCTTAGATGCACACTAGGTGGAACATTTGGCTTGGTTTTTGTTTCTTCTGTTGGGGACAAAGATTCTAGTTCACGAAGGTAACACACTGCCTTGTGCTGACGTCTTATGTGGAATATCATTGTTGATATCCCCACACTACGAACACAGCGTAGCTACAGACCCCATAGAAACAAGGTCATTGCTTGGTTGCTTTATTAAGTGAATTGGGCTGGATAGCAAATAATAGGCAAGAAGTAAGAAGTAATAGAGAGACCCTCAGGGCTGTCCACAATCTTGATGTTAAAAGCCTGCCTAAACTTAAAATTTAAAACTTACGAGTTAAGGAATTTCCCTTGTTCAAAAGGTCGCTTTAGTCTCTCAACACTCCCTAATCCAAAATCAAAGGATCGCCATGGATTCACCAAACAAAACTATGAAAACAGTTATATATATATTTATCGTAAATGTTCTTTTTGTGGTTGACACCCCCTGCAATTAAAAATTCTAGAGTATGGCTATAACATTTATATTTTCATCTTGATAATCACACATGCATAGGGTGATTTGTTTTTGTTTTTGCTTTTGTTATCGCGACTACTATACTTTGGTGGTATGCTTCATATAAATCGCCCTTTGCTCTTCTATCAAACTTACTGCTCGAGTTCCAGCTATCTTTACTGCATAATATACTTCCAAATGCTACTCATTTAGATTCTCTTCGCAAAGTTACATTATGGTGTGCAGATATCTGGTGATTTTCATCACTCGTTCAGTGATTTTTGATCTCTTTTCTCTAATACTTCGTTTTATACAAATTCAGCTTGAGTGCATTGCCTGCGGCCACACATGGTATGCATCTCGAGATGCCATCTCATCGCTGACGATCGACACTAGTGTCGCTGGAAATGTAGGCACTGCTCCATGGGCTACTGCCAAGTTTGACGCCATTGAGAAGTCACTGGTAAGCCCCCGTGAATCCGAGAAGCCAACCTCTGATCTGCTTCAGAAATCCACGGTCGCTTACATGCCTGTGCTTGAAACCCAAAGATCGTTCAACAGGACCAAGACCGAAGATGTTTCAGCCTCCGCGCCCAACCGCGAATAAACAGACTATGTACTGGTACACTAATAGGCTTATATCTTTTTCGAGATAGATAGATGTAAAGGTTTCCTTTCAGTTAATCTGGCGTTTTTTGTTCTGGTTGCCTGTTGCTTTGCTGCATCATCTTATCGTCAGGAAGTATGTACACAACTGTTCTTCGTTATTAGTTAAGTTTTTATTAAAAAGTTTTAATATTTTTATTATCAATTGAATTAATCAATTTTATATCCGTTTGATTTTAATAGTAAAATTCGTTGATTTAAAAAAAAATTATTCTAATGAACAAGGAAAGCTGAAGAAGGCAAGCGGTTTTGGAGAAGTGTTCGATGCGCATCAGCCGGAGAACTCTAGCATAAGGACAGAGCAAATGTCGTGCGGTCACCATGGCTATGTCTTGCCTCATGGTTGGCTATTACTGTGATGGATTTTATGTTTGAAAGATATCTGTGCCCGGGAAATAGTTGAGTCGGTTACGATGCAACAGAATTGTAAAAGAGGACAAGAGTTCAAATTCTGACGAAGACAGACAATATTCTTTTGCGTCGTGACCAACTACAATTTCTCAATTTACCTCCTCATAGAAAGTTGTAGAGCCGACCGTGTGAGGCAACTAAGATGGTGAATTCAATCTTTTGCAGAAGAGATTACCCTAAGCACAAATAGATCTATTCGCCAAAGAAATCAAAAGTGAAAAACTTTACACTGGAGGTAACTATAATTACTCAACAAAATTACGAGGCTAATATCATTGTTACATCCGAAAACTGGGGCCCAAACAAAGCTCACTAGTAAAAACTCTCATCATGCCCCAGCACAAGTAAACTTAATTACACAAGCCACTCACAGGTAACTACAATCATCAGACAAGTTATTAGCAGTCCTAGCATAAAAAAGTTACACTCAGATTCGTAATTAGATTGTGTTAAGCTAATTGCAGAAGAACACCATTTTCATCTCTTTGGTGGTTGCTCAGAAGTTGAGGAAAGGGATTAGATTTCCATTTAGTGAGTGGTGAAGAAGTCAAAGTCATGGTGTTCAACTACTAGCTGCTTCAGCCAAGAGTATGCAGCACTATAAAGGTTGCTCATCGTCTCATTGTCTGAAGTTTCAGCGTTTATCCATAGGCCACCCTCTAGTTTGTATGTCGCGAGGCCAAAGGGGCGAAGCGAGATCTTGCCTCTCTTTTTCTCCATCATATTGCCTGCATTTGTGGAACATAGGTCCTCGGTCACTTCCTCTGGCACATCATTGTTTTCTGCAGAAACCGGATGGAAGTAGATGAGTTCACGGTTAGTGTCGCATCCGTAACTTGCACAAAACAAAACAACAAAGATGAGGCACGTACCTTGGAACGAAGTGGAGATTGTATGATAAGTTAGAAAGCATGTAGACAAATCCTTTACATTCCTACAAGATGGAATGTGGTAAATTGGATACCTGATAAGTGAACAAATTCGTTAGAAATAGTACACCGAAAAGACTCTCAATCATTCTAGAAACCTATGAATAGCCAGGTGCTCTTAATAACTTGTCAGTGTAGTTATTCAGTATCATTCCAATTTCCATAGATTGACAAGAAGCCTCTTAGCAACTCAGTTTCTCCAGAACAATCACATGAAAAAGAGGTGTAGCATTACCATGCAACCGACATCCAACTAATTGGCGAGATGTCCACACTCTTGAACGATGTCAAACCAGGATAATTTTGCGCTAGTTCATTTACCTGTTTGCCACAATTTAACAGTATCTAATTATGAATAAAGAAATATAAATATATGACCAGTATACCTACTGTAGTGTCAACAAACTAGAATTGGCCACGAGAGGGTGTTCGACATCATTTATAGCAAAAACATTTGTACCTTATCAAAGAGAGGTATTCTTGCATACGGAGATCCATATTCTATATACTGCAAGTACAATTGCCCCAAAAGATGTCTTGAGGACCATGAAGCATCGTGGTCAAAGAGAGAATCATCTGAAACATCCGACAATCGAGATAATTTCTCACTCTCACTGTCATCGCTGAATGATTCTTTTTCACTATCTTCCAACATGCTCCTGTACAGAGGGGTAAAAGAAATTCCAGTTTGTTGACTCCTAAAAAACCATTTTAAGCAACAAAGGCAAAATATATCTGGTCACACACACCTCGTGAGAGCATGAGATTTGCTAGTATAAATTTGGATTGCAGAGAGATACGGAACATAGTACTCAACCACACTAGCTCCATTATCAAGAACGATCGGGACTCCAAGCCCATATGCACTCCACTCTCTATACTGATCCCAAAGATCTTCGAGATTAAAATTCTCAACCTTGCCTTGTAAAACTGGTTGCCAATATGAATTTGTCTGCAATCATTGGAGCTTGATGTGAGATATAAAAAAGAGATAGATCTACATGCAAACCAAGGTGCAAAAAGAAAGGTGAGAAGGTTCAGCAAGTACTACTATCTGTAAGGCCAAATGAAAACAAGAAAGCCTTTTATCTTGGTCAATAAGTTTCAAGCACTTCCTGCTAATAGATATTATTGTGTGCGCGTGAAGTTACGCACGAGTTGTTGGCATGTTTTGGCAAATTTTATGGCCTATGCCAAACAGAAGTGGGTTATACCAACTTTCTGCGCATGAAATGTGCCATGCCAAAAAAGCATTAGCACTGCCTCAAACGCACAATACAACTCTTGGCTGAAACAATTAACAGAAAAGGGAACACAAAAAGTGAGCAACTTTGTTCACCACTTCAAATTGTTATCCACTCATTGGTGTAGCATCTTTTGATCCTCCACATGAAGGAATTTGAGTTCCTACAAACTGAAACATGAATTTCCATATAGAATTCTGAAAATAAAAATAAATAACAAACAAAAATCTACCATGGCTTCTCTTTCTGAATAAAGTTCACTCCATAATAACTCATTCCTCTTGGATAACACATCCGCTGAGATATTTGTATCAAATGCATTCAATGAAAAGGAGAATAGCAATCCGCTATATGTCTCCTGAATTTGCTAAATGAAAAGAAATCTAATATTGAAAACAGGGCATAACAAAGATCAAAACATCAAGACAAATTAACATTCTGAAGAAAACAAAATGCAGAGGGCAAGTTTATGGTTGCAAGAGGAAAAGCAGTCACCTTCGGGAGGGGGGAAAAAGGAACCCTAGGCGTCGTGCAACTGAGAAAGGCCTGCAAATTGGAGCGGTTACGCCAGTTAGCCTCCATTTTTGCCCCTTTCAGCACCACCCTTTTATCTCCTCGATCGATCAAACAGGAAATGCAACGAGAAGCTCCAGACGAATCACGAAGCCAAACCAAGGAAGCGCGAGACGGAACAAGGAAGAGGAAGAGAAAAATTGCCCCTTTTTCTACGATCTCGCACCATCCCTTGAACAATACTCCATCGATGCGCCGCAAACAGCAGAAACGTTAAGGATTCAAATCGGACGAGCGCCGATTCGAACAAAACCGCAAGGAGCGAGAACGTGAGCAGGCGAGCGGCGAGGAGAGGAAGAGACTGCTTGGAATCGAGACCGGCGACTTGGTGGCGACACGACGCGACACGACGCGACGCGATGCGGCGATTCTTCTCGAGAGAGAGACGAAGAAGAGAGAGAGAGAGAGGCCAACGCGTGGTTCTTAAAGCACAATGCCCGGCGTTGTCGTCCGATCGTAACCGCACGGTCTACCCACATGCAACTCTACCGCCATGTCCCGGGCCCCACGACCCCGCTGACCCGTCGCGTAAAAGAGGACGCGTAGAAAACGAGGGTGCCTTTCTCAACTGCGCAAGGCCCCTGCCGTACCTCCCTGCCTTCTGCGGGCCCCGCCATCCAGATTATCAATTTGAATAGATATTCAAAGTTCTATATTAAGATCTCCTACATTTATAAAATTCATTTTTCTTCAAGATATTTGACATGATAAATGATTATTATTTTGATGGAAATAATATTTGGTTTTAAGAGTTCATATTTTGCATGAATTAATTTTAAAAATTTGGTTTTATTTCCTTAAATAAAAAATGGGGTTTTCTTTTTTATTAAGTGGACAAGTCACATAACTTTTTTGGTTATTACCTTATTTGGGATTATTCTTTTATAATTAAAAATATATACGTGGAAAATGCAATTAACGTGAGAATGAAAATATATGGGTGGTTAACCCATCCCATGCAAACGGTTAGGCTACCCACAACTTTAACCTGACTTGGGAGGGTTTGGATTCTTAAAAAAAAAAAAATGATAATCCCAGTTAGTCACATTGACTCAATCTCCGGAGGTGACCGGTCCGGTCCTACGGAAATTTCCCATTAGCCACCAAGGAAAATCGAAAAATGCACGCAGCGGCCAACCTAAATGCCCAGTATCTTTTGATTGCGATTCCTATTTGAAGGAAAATTCTTGCAAATATGTCGTAGTTGGAGATCGAAACGTGAGTGCCTGGGTGACAACCTGGATGTCCTACCACGGCACCCGGCACCATGGCCTCGGGAACTAAACTGTAGTGAGTAAATTTTTTATAATGATCGGACCCACTGTCAAAACGGCCCCATATTAGAAAATCCCCTAAGAGATTTTTTGAATGCACGGTACCACTAGGTTGATAAGAGCATATTGCCTTAACAACACCTCAGCCAACAAATACATGTTGCTAAGAGGATTCGAACCCGAAACCTCAAGCAACATAT
Organism: Curcuma caesia; assembly: GCA_037834155.1. Classification (NCBI taxonomy): domain Eukaryota; kingdom Viridiplantae; phylum Streptophyta; class Magnoliopsida; order Zingiberales; family Zingiberaceae; genus Curcuma; species Curcuma caesia. The sequence goes on from JBBMKF010439924.1 coordinate 11,247, forward strand.
GTTGTCATGCTTACCACTTAAGATAAGGCACTCCAACGGGTTTGGATTCTTTAAGCTTACAGTCTAGTGAGATGTGATAACAAAAGTATCAATAATTTACTGAACTACACATCTAAGTTTACAAAATATATGAACACTTAATGCTTCCGAGGTATAACTGAGTTAGTTACGACGGAACAGACTTACAGAAAAGGATAAGAGTTTGAATTTCGACGAAGTCGAGCAATACCCTTCTCTATCATGACTAATTGTAGTTTCTCAATTTACCTTCTTACAAATGATTGTAAGACTGACTGTATGAGACTGTTAGGATGAAGGATTCCACCATGTGATTCAAGTGGTTTTATGATTCGTCGAAGAGTGTTGTTATTCGATCTAACCTGTGTTTTGAGTCTGATAGCACATACTAATTATCGTAAATCGATTGTTAAATAGGGTAACTTTGAATAAATTTTACAATGGTGGTATTTTTGAATATTAACAAATTTAGGTGTGCTTTTTTGGAAATTGTAAAATAGATAGATATAACAGGTTATTATCCTCGCCACGTCAGCACATGACGGGTCTTGTTCGTTCACACGTGTCCACTAAAAGACCTCTCCGTCACGTGTCCTCACATGGCTAGATCAGGCTGACTTGGCAGTCACGAGTCGCATAAAAACCCGATACGGATAACCGCTTTTGGACCACCTCCAACTAAATTCTGTCAGATCCAAAACCATGAAAAAAAATCTAGAAAAAGAAGAGAAATATCTATCCTCCCGAAGAAATCCAGATCCTGCGGCCTCATTGGCGAATCGACGGTGACGTTGGATCTCGTGGGCCCCCGCCTCCTTATCATGTCGCTCGCGCTTTCAGTCTGGGAGGTGCTTGTATAAATGCGCCACCGAGTTCATGCTCGATCTCCAAGAACAGGAAGAAGAAGCATCTTGTTCCGGCAGCAATGGCTCTGCAGGCTTCAATTCTTCCGTCTGCTCTCTCCCATCGCAAAGAGGTTGACTTTCTAATCGAGTTGTTGATGATTTTAGAGTTTGATTTTAGAGGTTTGATGGAATTGTGACTTAAAGTTGTGTTTTTGATGCAGGCGAAGGGGAGCAATGGAGTGCTGAAGGAATCGGCATTCCTTGGAGGCTCTGTTCTTGGGCATCCCAAGGCGGGAATTCAACTCCCTGTTCTTCGATCTCAAGTAATTGCTGTCTGCTCGATCAAGATTTTGAAAGATTGGTGGGGGAAAAAAAGTGATTTTGTTTTGATTTTGATGGATGAGCAGAGGCAGGCGAAATTCTCAGTGAAGGCGCAGTCGACGGCGGCGGCGGTGGCGGCGCCGGGGCTCAACCAGGCATCGCTGCAGGGGAAGAAGGTGCTCCGCCAGGGCGTGGTGGTGATCACCGGCGCCTCGTCGGGGCTGGGCCTGGCGACGGCCAAGGTCCTGGCAGAGTCCGGGAAGTGGCACGTCGTGATGGCGTGCCGCGACTTCCTCAAGGCGGAGAAGGCGGCGCAGGCGGCCGGCATGGCGAAGGGCAGCTACACCATCGCGCACCTCGACCTCGCCTCCCTCGACAGCGTGCGCCAGTTCGTGGACGCCTTCCGGCGCAGCGGGCGGCCCCTCGACGTGCTCGTCTGCAACGCCGCCATCTACCGCCCGACCGCCCGCAAGCCGACGTACACCGCCGACGGGTACGAGATGAGCGTCGGCGTCAACCACCTCGGCCACTTCCTCCTCGCCAACCTCCTCCTCGACGACCTAAAGCAGTCCGACTACCCTTCCCGCCGCCTCATCATCCTCGGCTCCATCACCGGTACCATCGACCTCTCCTCTCCGACGAGCCTCTCTTCCTTCCTCAAACCACACAAATTCACAGACAACGCCGTTCTTCTGCAGGGAATACGAACACGTTGGCCGGCAACGTGCCGCCGAAGGCGGGGCTGGGGGATCTCCGCGGGCTCGCCGGCGGGCTGGACGGCAGGAACAGCTCCGCCATGATCGACGGGGGCGAGTTCGACGGCGCGAAGGCCTACAAGGACAGCAAGATATGCAACATGCTGACGATGCAGGAGTTCCACCGGAGGTTCCACGAGGAGACGGGGATCGCGTTCGCGTCGCTCTACCCGGGCTGCATCGCCACCACCGGCCTCTTCCGCGAGCACATCCCCCTCTTCCGCCTCCTCTTCCCGCCCTTCCAGAAGTTCATCACCAAGGGCTTCGTCTCCGAGGAGGAGTCCGGCAAGCGGCTGGCTCAGGTCGTGAGCGACCCGAGCCTGACCAAGTCGGGCGTCTACTGGAGCTGGAACAAGGACTCCGCCAGCTTTGAGAACCAGCTGTCGGAGGAAGCCAGCGACG